>JAPEBW010001533.1:0-22588 GCA_027405785.1 Ophiocordyceps robertsii | reverse complement strand
GTTATTTAGTTATATCTTATGCGAGATTTGCTGCTTAACTAGATAATGCGTATATAAAGGCTTTAAATACAATTTAGAAATATTTAAATAAATACCTTAGCCTTAAGATTAAATATACGTATAATATTCCTTTAGACTTTTTATATATAAAAGGTTATATTAATGCTAGTTAGGCCTTAGATTTAACAGACGCCTACTTAGTCTTAAGGTACTGTTTTTATATATATAACAACGTTATAATTTAGGCTTATTCTAAGTAAAAATTAGTTACTCTCTCTACGTGCGAGGCAGAATATATAGGCCTTAAGGAGGCTATAAAAGAAGCTATATATTTAAATAGTCTCTTTACTGCAATTACTAAAGATTTATCTATTAAGATCTTAAATAGTATTCCCCCTATTTTAACAGATAATACTGCTGCTATTAAGCTAGTAGAAAATCCTAAATTCTATAGGTATACTAAACATATACGCGCTGCATACTACTATACGAGAATAAATATAAGAAATAAAGAAATTAGGGTCTTTTATATTAAATTAGAAGATAATATAGCTAATATCTTTACTAAGGAATTAAGTCCTGCTTTAATTAATAAGTTTAAGACCGGATTATCCTTAGTATAAGAAGTCCTATAAATAAAAGGAGTAGTTAAAAGTTATTTTTTTGCTTTCTATACCTTTTTCTCTTACTAGGTTTTTTCCCTTTAAAAAGGTTTCCTAGATAAAGACTAAAAGAACTAAGTTTTTAAAATTACTATTTATTTTTTCTTAAAGACTAAGCTACCTATTTTACGCCTAGATAATAAAACTTTAGATTTTTCCTTTTATAAGGTTTTTCTAAAAGTATATACCTTACGATATTTTTTCCTAAAAAGAAAGGTTTTTTATATATCCTAGGTATAAGAGAGGTTTTCCTATATAACTAAGGACTTTACCTTATATATATACTACCCTAATAAATTAATAAAGAGTATATAAATCTACTTTTTAAGGGAGGCTATAAGAAAGTGATTTTACTACTTTAATAAATTAGCTATTTAATCCTTACTTAATTAGCTAAGCATAGGGGGGTGTATAAATTATATAAAAACCCGCATTAGATAGCCTAGCTTCGGCTCGTTATTTACGAAGTTCTTACGTCCTTATATAATATCTATAACGTTATATACGGAACTAAGGAGGTTAAGGTGGCTAGATAAAACAAGGATCCGCCTAGACTTAAACTAACCTTAACTAACATTAAACACAAATTGCCGTATAAGGAAGGGACATCTAGCCACGGGGTAAAATGCTTTAAAATTAACATTCCTCGGGCTTTAAGACTGCCTAAAGGCCGGTCCGGATATGTCACTCCGTTCCCTTACATTTATCTATAAAAGGCAAATCTCCCGCTACTAAATAGCTAGAGATTCTATAAGCACTTATACACTTAATTCTTTATTAATCAATTCTAGCTAAATCCTGCCTTATATAATATCGACTCCTCTATTATATAATATTACGTAATCTCTTAATTTCCCTATAATTTCGCTGCTGCTCTAACCTTTAATAGTTATAAGGAACCTTAAGTCTTACTAGCTATAGCGCTTTTATCGCTTTAGTAACCTCTTAACTTAATTTCTTAAGGATCTTCTTAGTAAACCTCGTTTAGTATATAAAAATCGTTCTTACCGCTTTATCCTGTTTAAATTAAATACCTAAGAATTCTTAAGGCTTATTAAGCTACTTAGTTTTATATAGCTTAGTTAAGATATTAGCCGCGGCTTAAATAGCTTTTTAAGTAAGTGCTGCTATAATAAATTATTTATATAAACGATTATAAGTATATTATATACTTTATAGCAAAGGATATACCTATCTGTCTTTAAGCACTTAAAGCTATACTCTTATAAGTCTATACTTACTTAATTATATTACTACTTAAGCGAGCTTTTATAATTATATAAAGCTTTATTAAGCTTATAGACTTAGCTTATACTATCTTTAAGCTTATAAGGCTATATAATAAAAGCCTCTTTTTATACTATTATATATATATAGGCGTAAATAATATTAAACTATTTTTATTTTAAGTCCTTAATTATAATTATTATTATAAATAGCTTTAATAAGGCTTAGTACGCTACTATTATATAAAGCTCTTTTATAAGCTTATCCTTTAAATCTTAGTTACTTTAAACGACTTAATAAGCTTTTATAAAAAGTTCTTTACTTTAAACTAGCTTTTTAAGATAGACTTATTTCTTATTAAAAACCTAAGCCTTTAATAGTTTATAAATAAAGTTTTAAGTATCTTTTTACTTTAATTTATTAATTTCCTACCTTATTGCGGGTAATTAGCGGGTCTTATAGTTATCCCTTTTAAAGGCCTATTTTTAAGTTATTAGTAATCCTTTTATAGTAGCGATTATCGCACTAAATATAGAAAGGACTAGCTAGTTACTAAAGTTATTAAATTAGTTTTTCTTTTAGTAAATTACTTTAAAAGCTATTAATATACTTAGCCCGAATAAGTCTTAGCGTTAGTCTGTTATAGTAAGCTTTGTTATTAAAGCCTTTAATATAGTCCTTAAATACCTTTCCTTAACGGCTACTACTTAATTAGTTTACTAATAAGTTAGCCGATTATTAAGTCGGTATACCTTATTAACTTATAATGCTTTAAGCGGGGAATTTATAAGTCTTTTATTATTAAGGTTTAGCGTATAAGAAATTAAGTATATCTTTAGTTACGGGGTCTTTAAAAAAGTCCTTAAGCAACTTATACTTATAAGAGCCGTTTTTAAACTACTTTAAACCTTTATAGTCTCTTTTAAATATACTTTTAGTTCTTAAACTAAGGTATTTAGCATTAAGATATTTATATTATTATTGCTTAGCTTTATCGTTATTGCTAGTAAGAAAAGGGTTTAATAAGGAGTTAGCAGTTCCGGCTATAAAGCTTATTACTACTTAAAGGGTAGTAGTAGCTTTAAAGCTTATTACTACCTTAGCTTATTACCCTTACCTTAAAGGCTACTTAGCTTACCCCCCTTAAATTTATCGTTCTTATTATAATTAAGATTATCTTAATAGTTAAGAGTCTTATAATAGCTTAAGCGATATAGTATTATATTTTTTATTAAGTTAGCGTCTTTTTTATCCTTATTAAACACTATAATATTATAGTCCTTTTTTTTAAGGGGTAAGGTGTTTTTAATAGCTTTATAAAACTATATATCCTTAGTAATTATAATTCTTTTTTAGTTAAGGAGCTATACTTTATAGATATAACTATAAAGCCCCTTAAGACTTATAAGTCTTTCTTTTTACGCCTTAAAGCTTATCTTAGCCGTCTTAGCTAATATTTTTTACGGCTTAGTTATATATATAATTATTACGGGCTGTGCTATAAGAAGAGCTATAGTTATACTATAGCGAATAACTAAAAGTCGGGCTAACGTATAGCCGAAGTCGCATAAAGCTCTACCTAAACTCGGCCCGACTTTAACCTAAACTTAACCTAAGTACGGGCTGCTTAAGCGACCCCTATATAGTACGGAGCTATATAGCCTAAATAGAGATTTCCCCCTTCCCTCTCTAGCTTTAAATAAATAATTATTCGGCTACGTGCTACTAAACTAAGTATATATAAGCCCTTAATATATCTAAAGCTCCTTTTAAACGAGGTTATACGACTTAAGAAGAGACTTACTAACTACAATATAGCGTAAGTAAGAAGCTTACTTAGTATAGGGGGGCTATGCTTATAAGGCTTAAAAAGGAGGGCTAAAAGAGGCCGATATCTAAATAAAGGTTAAATAAGCGATCCTCTTGCTATAAGCGGGGGCCGTTAAAACGAGCTACTAAGTTTAAGTAAGCTAGTAGTAAATCTAATAGCTAATAAGCTAGTTTAAGGCCTTAATATAAAAGCTAAAGGAGATAGTAAGGATATATATATAAGGAGGGGCCGGCTTACTAATTAGTAGTTTAATACTACCTTACGATACGATAGCGGGGGCCGTAATACCTATAATAAAGAAGGAAGCAACGAAGAAAAAGGACTAGCGGAAGCTACTCCTAGCGCTAAGGAAATTTAACGGCTAGCAGCGCTACTTTACGCCTTAAGCACGATATATATAAGAGAAGTATAAGATCGACTAAGACTTCTTCTTAAGTTTAAGGGAGGTTTTCTACTTAATCTATAATTACTTAAATATAAGGCTATAATAGACTATAACGACTTACTATAGCACCGGCGCGGACTAAGGTTACGATTAGTAGGAATTCCTTAAGTACCTTAATTTAATTTACCTTAATGTCGATATCTAATTATAGGCGGCGGCGGCTATCCGTATAATTAAATAAGGAGAGAACTAAATATTCGCGGCGTTCCTCTTTAAGTTTAAGTAGAGGCTCTTTAAGGCGGGAGGGGGGTCGTAGCTATACGATATATAAATCGTGTTCTTAAAAGGCGCCTTAAGCCTTCGCCTTAAGGAGGCGCTCGCGATAGTTAACCTCTTAACCTTAAGCTTCTTAGCGTATATTAATCGGGTAGCGTAGATCGCGGTAAAGCTAAAAAGGGTCTAGCAAACTAAGCAGCCGTTTTAAGGCTAAAATAAAGTAACGGGGGGGGGGACTTAAGATTAAAAAGACTTAAAGGGTAATACTCTAATAAGTAGAATTAACGCTATAACCTAGCCGGGAGGAGGATAAAGCTAGCTTAATATATAGAGGTGTTTTACTTATAGAATAACGGGGCATATTGCCCGCTTTTATAAAAAGAAGAAAGAAAGAACCTTATAAGTAGCTGTAGCTATAACTAAAAAGGTAACTAAAGTAGATTTTAATTTAAGAAAAGAAGAACCTTAGTATAAAGTCGGGCGCTAAAAGAGAAAGAGAAATAGTAAGCGGCTTAAAGGTTAATAAAAAAGCACTTTATGCTAAACTTAGTACTGCTTAAGGTTAGTATTAATAAGAAAAAGGGGCTTAACGCACTTATAGATATAGGCTATAACTACTATACTATAGTAAGCGAGGGGGTAGCGATAAAGCTATAGATACCCTTTATAGATAGGATAAGAAGGCTGCTATAGCCTTTCTTAAAGGACGTACTAACGCTTTAAATAAAGGGGATTGTAGCGTTTAAGATAAAGATTAATAAGTACTTAAAATAGATATTTGCTTATATAGTACCGGAGTTAAGCTATAATATGTTCTTAAGGAGACTATAGATAAAGAAGAACGAGGTAGTTTATAACGCTGGGGGGGATCGGATTTAGTATAGAAAAGCGGGGATTTAAATCGGCCTTTAAGGATTAAAAGAAGCCGCGAAGATCGCGAATATTTAAGAGGCGAAGCTAGTAAGCGCCTCTATCTTCGCAGTAAAGTGCCGATAGGAAAGGGCTTAAAGGGATAGCTAAGGGCGACGATAAGCGCTTAACGTAAAGGTAGTTATAATAAAGGACGTAAAAAGAGCCCTTTAGCCGAAGACGCCGGTTAACTTAGCGGACTATATCCCGGCTTAAGCACTATAAGCTTATCTAAACCTTTTCGCATTTATAAAAGCACTTAAGCAGCCCTTATTCCGACTAAGCGTAGACTATAAGATCTATCTTACCTTAAATAAAGACGGTAAGGAACCGCTACTACTATAAGGGCCCCTTTATAATATATTAAAGGAAGAACTCCTTATCCTCCGGAAGACCTTAAACGAGCTACTAAAGGCGAATCTTATCCGCTTAAGCAGTTTATTAACCGCGGCGCCGGTATTGTTTATAAGGAAGGCCGATAGCTAACTACGCTTTTACTACGATTACTAAGCCTTAAACATAATTACGAAAAGGGACCGGTATACGCTACTATTAATTATAAAAACGCTAAGGATACTAGCGAAGGTATATTAGTTTATAAAACTTAATATTATTATAGCGTTTTATAAGATTAAAATCGTAAAGGGCTATAAGTTTAAGACGGCCTTTTAAACAAGGTTTAAACTATTTAAATAGTAAGTATACCTATTTAGCCTTATAAAAACGCCGGCTACCTTTTAGCGCTATATTAACTAAGTGCTAAAGGACTACTTTTATAAGTTCGTTATAGCGTATATAGACGATATTTTAATCTACTTATTAAGGTCACTCTACGACTATTAAGAGAAGGTAGTAAAGGTACTCGGAAAGTTATAAAAAGTAGGCCTTATACTAAACCTATAAAAATACGACTTTATAATAAAAGAAGTAAAGTACTTAGGTTTTATTATATAGGCTAGGGGTAAGGTCCGGTACGACTTAAAAAAGATTTAAGCTATTTAGATATAGTAAGCGCTAAGGAATATAAAGGGTATTTAAAGCTTCTTTAAGTTTGCGAATTACTACTATGCTTTTATCCCGCTTTACGCTAAGGCCTTACGGTACTTAAACGGTCTTTATAAAAAGAACGTAACGTTTTTATAAACTAATAAGCACTAAGCCGCGTTTAAGTTTATTTAAAAGGTATTTTATAACGCGCTAATACTATAGCTATATAACTTTAAGAGGGAAACGTACTTAAAAGTAAACTGCTTTAAATATATAATAAGCGGCGTACTAATATAAGTAAGACTAAACGGGATATAATACTTAGTTAAGTTCTTCTTAAAACAACTTAACGTAGCGGAGTATAACTACCTAATCTATAATAAGGAGTTACTTATAATTATACGATACCTAGACTTTTAAGGGGCAAAGTTATATAATATACTAGCGTTTACGGTACTAATAGATTATAAGAACTTAAAGTACTTTATAATAAAAAGGAAGTTAAATAAAAAGTAAAGTAAATAAGTAATAAAGCTCGCCTTATATAACTTTATATTAAAATACCGCTTAAAGAAGTTAGCGGTAGTACTTAACGCTTTATCGCGCCGCGATTAAGATAAGCTAAAAGAGGTATTTAATAAGAAGGAAATAAGATATATAGTATAGATAATCCTAAATAGCGCGCGACTAACGGGATATTAAGTTCCCCTTAGCGGTAAGCACGTAAACCTCTCGCGATAATTAGTATAAGAAAAGCGCACTATCGCGATAATACGGGAGGGGGATAAGAACGCGGGGTTAATCGCTTATATAAGTAAGGCAAACGACCCCGCACCTTAAGACGAAGGCGGGGCAAATAAGGGCGGAGTTTAGCTAAAACTTAACTTAAACTTAAGCTAAGACGCGCCCGAGGAATAAGCACGACTAGCCCGCGTATTCGATAAGTAAGAGATTTAAAAGCGGTAAATAGCGATATTGCAAAAGGATAAGGAGTATTAAGTAGTATTTTAAGCAATATAGAATAGCGACTAGTCGCTCGCCTTAAAATAGTAATTAAAGGTCTAAGTAAGTAAGTATATAATTAACGTAAAGGGGCGCCTTCGCTTTAAAGACCGACTTTAAGTGCTAAGTAAAGCTTAATACTTTAAGGAGGGGGAGGACGAAGAGCTAAACGAGCTTTAAGTATTAATTACTTAGCGGATATATAACTTAATAGCGGTAGGATACTTAAGATACGAGGGGACGCTTATAATATTAGCCCGAAAGTTCTTTTAGCCGGGCTAATTATTAATAGTATGCTAGCTTATCGCGAACTGCGGGCCGTATAGTAAGGGGTATATTTAAAGGTAACTCTAAAAGGGGCTTCTTTAACTATTACCGCCCTTTATATAGCTATTTATATACTTAATAATAGACTTTATAATTAACCTACTGCTAATAAGGACTAAAGGCTCCCGGAACCTTTAAGT
Organism: Ophiocordyceps robertsii; assembly: GCA_027405785.1. Taxonomy (NCBI): domain Eukaryota; kingdom Fungi; phylum Ascomycota; class Sordariomycetes; order Hypocreales; family Ophiocordycipitaceae; genus Ophiocordyceps; species Ophiocordyceps robertsii. Next base: position 14,842 of record JAPEBW010001533.1, on the reverse strand, counting down.
AATAATAGACCGGCTAATAAAAGCGATAACTTTAAAAGCGATGCTAACGATAAAAGTAGTAGTATACGCTACTAAGTTCTTATAATCTTACTTCTGCTTTTATAAAATATTAAAATCTATTATCTTAAATTAAAAGACGAACTAAATAAAGCAATTTTAAAAGGAATTTTACTAATAAACCGGGGTTTAAAGGAAGCTAAGTTTAGCCTACTACCCGCAGACTAATAAAGCGATAAAGCGCGCGAACTAAAAAGTATAGGCATACCTCCGCGTATATATTTACTATAAGTAAGACGACTAAGAGGTATAGCTACTTTACGCTTAAGCGGCGCTTAATAATTAAGTAGTATCGATAATAAGTATAAGCCTCTTCTTTACTACGTATAGGTACGATATTAAGCCGATTTAAATCGTATAGAAGGAGGGACCGCTTATGCTAAACGCGGAGAGCGTATAAAGCCTTATACGAAGGATAAAGGAAGTCGCCGACTTCCTTTAAACGGCGATCGCTGCGTTATAAGTAAGGTAAAAGGAGATAGCGAACCGGTCCCGTGCGCTAGCGGAAAGACTTTAAGTAAGCGATAAAGTATAGCTAGATATAAAGAAGTATACTATAAATAAGCCTTATCGGAAGCTCGATTAGCTATACTAAAAGTATACTATAATAAGGGTAGTTAGCTTATATATAGTAGAACTTAATATGCTAAGGAGGGTATATAAAAGACTATATATAAAGTTCCTCCGCTATATAGCGGATAACCCCTTACTTAGCTAAGTAGTCGATAACTATTAGCTACCGCTAGTAATTAAAGAAAACGACGAACTAAAGTATATCGTAAAAAAGATTAAGTAAGCCCGGTAAAAATAGATTAAGAAGGGGAGGCAATGCTAAGTCTTAGTAAAGTAGTATAAGTATGCTAACTTAATATAGTAGCTAATTAGCGACTTTTAAGATATAATCGCTTTAAAGGAATTTAAGGAATAGTATAGTAGCGCAATAAAAAACGATAAAGGCGAAGCGGAAGAACGATAATAAGCCGGGTAAGGGAGTAGGAGACGGGATAAAGGAGTTAGTAAAGAAAAAGACGAAAACTAAGAAAAATAAAAAAGAGTTTCGGGCTACGCTTAGTAAGCGTTAAAACGATTTTAGATAATAAATATAAGGAAGATACGCTATAAACGCATACTAAGTAAGGATAATAACTAAATAAATAACGGATATAATAAAATATAATAAGATATAAAGTAAATATAAATAAAATATATAAGAAACTAAGACTTAATTTAAGTAAGCTACTTACTACTAACTAATACTAATAAATTAACCTTAAACGTCGGGGTATATCTAGGCCTAGCGCGCCGTAGTAGCGGCGCGGGCTAACTTTATATACTATAGTAATCGTTAGTAATATCCTTTTAGCTAGTATTTATTAAAGATCGGAGAACGTATATATAAGTCGGCGCGATAGTCCTTAAACGTCTTTTAAGACGTATAGTCTTAAAGCGCGTTAGCGGCGGTAATTATAGCGCCGGTATATTAATATTGCGTTAGCGTTATATTATATAAAGTTAGAAAACGAGGATATATAAGTAAATAGCGTAACTTAGCGCGGGCGTAGGTAAAATAATTATAAGCGTAAAGCGAGGCTTAATTTTAGTAAGCGCTATACTAAGTATCCGTATTAAGAGACGCTATACGTCCAACGTACGTAAGGTAAGGGGGGCGCTATATAGTAGTACTACGTATTACGCTTTACTTATTAAGCGATAGCGGCGGGCGTAAAGACTAATATAAAGGCGGTAGCGTATAGTCGCTAAGCGTGCTAAGGGGCGCCGGATAGGTAAACGCTTACGATATAGCGGGAGATAGGGCGCGGGGAGATATAGTAAATATATTAAGGCGCGGCGCGACGAAGCTATTATAGGAGGGGGCGCGCGCGCGAGAAAATTAATAATTAAAGAAGAAGAAAAAAGAAAGGAGGGAGAGGGAGAGAAAAAGGGTATTTATACCTAAGAACTATAAGCGGCGGAAAGGCAAGGCGTGCCTTAAGCACTAATAATAGCGGTAAGTAAAGGAGATATATTATACTGCCTTAGCGCTACTTAAGATAATATAGCGGCGTAAATAGGCGAGCGTATAACGCGTCTAACGCTATAAAGCGACGTTAATCGGGGGAGTGCGTTAATATATAACTATAAGTATAATAAGGATAACCGTACTAATTAATGTTAAGCGCGAAGCGGGGGGCGGGGCGATAACGTTATATACCCCGGTACGCAACGGCTTAAAGGGGGGATAGTATTATAGGCTATACCGTAAGAAGAGCTATAGTTATATTATAGCGAATAATTAAAAGTCGGGCTAACGTATAGCCGAAGTTATATAAAGCTTTACTTAAACTTAGCTTAACTTTAACCCGAACTTAACTTAAGTACGGGCTATTTAAGCGACCTTTATATAGTACGGAGCTACGTAGCTTAGATAGAGATTTCCCCTTTCCCTCTTTAGCTTTAAATAAATAATTATTCGGCTACGTGCTACTAAACTAAGTATATATAGGCCCTTAATAACAATATAACTTTAAGTCCGGATATATTTAATAAAGTATATATAAGAAACCTTAATCTCCTTATATAAGGCTTTTAGCGGCGCCTCCTTTAAAGCTATTTATATATAAGTAAGAGGTTCGCTATATATATAGCTATCTTTATATACTAAAGCTAAAGGAATTCCGGTAGCCTTATCTTAATATATATTACCTTTACGGACTTTATAAGTATACGGCCGGCTCTTTTTACTTTATTATTTTACTAAGATATATAAAGTACGCTATAGCGTAGTATAAAATAGTCCTTCTTTAATTAAGCCTTTATCTTCTTAATATAGAATTTTATTATATTATTAAAGGCTAGTACTTAAATAAAGGCGTTAGTAGCGCTATTCTTAACTTATTACTTTTAGGCCTTTATTATATTAAAGGCCTGATCTTATATAAGTAAAAGTAATACTTATTAAAATTAAGTAAAGATATTAATACTATAAAAGTAATAGTTAATGCCCTTATAGCTTATAAGCTTATATTAAAGGAAGTTTTAATATATATATATATAAAACGCTTAAGCTACTATACTTAAGCTATAATTAATTATCGCGTCCGCTTTCCTTAAGTAGTATACCTTATAATAAAATCTCTTAGCTTTTTTCTTATTAATCTTAAAGAGGCCTTATTTTACGCTTTAAAGACCTTTTTTAAGCCTAAATAGCTAAAGCGGCGATATATTATCTTATAATCTATATTTCGCTAAGTATATAGTAAGGCTATAAGGCTAAAGGTTATATATATACCCCTTAGCTTTATATTTAAGATTATTATAATATATATCTTTTAAGTAATATTATAGACCTTAGTATTAAAAAGTATATAAAATAGCCGTTCTTTAATATTGTTTAGTTTAATGCCTTTCTCCTTAAGGCACTAATTGCTAATAAAGTTAGCCGGCAATACTAGTATATAATTAACGTTTAATAGCTTTAACGTAATTATAATAAAAACCTTAGTCCGTTAGTAATTTTAAGTATTAAGAAGTACTAATATTAAGTAAAGTAAATACCGCTAAATATAAAAAAGCAATTAGTAAAGTAAATACTATTAATTATAAGTTATAACTATTAAAGTAAATACTAGTAGTTATAAGGAGAGACGATATAGCTTAACGGTTAAAGACGGCTAGTATTAGCTATAAGCGATATAAGTTAAATAAGCTTATATTTAGCTTAAGCTAGCTTTAGCTAGTAATAGGATTAGTATTAAATAAATCGACTAATACCTTATATAATTAACTAATACCTTATATAAAGCTATAGTAAGAGGCCTCTTTTTAAAAAAGGATAAAATCTTATAAAAGGTTTTAAGATAAGGATATTTAGTTTTTTAAGCTAGTTATAAGTAATAAAGCGTATATTACTTATAACTAGTAATAAAAATAGTATAAGCTATTTTTATTAGCTTAAAAAGTAGTTTAGTAACTTTATAAGTTATATAAAGTATAAGTTATAGATTAGTATATAAAAGTATATAAAAGTATATAAAAGGAAAGCCTTTTAATAGCCTTAAAAAGGTATAAAAGGAGGTCCTTCCTCCTCCTTCCCTTAACTTCTTTCCTTTCCTTTTTTCTTTTTTTTAGCTAGTTTTAATACGAAAATCCGCATAATAAGATACCTTTACTTTATTCGGTTTAATAGTTAGCACTAAGTCTTTTTCTCCCTTTCTAGCTAGTAAATTTAAATTAAATAAATTATGCCTTACTACTTAGTATATAAAAAATACTAAGAGTTTTATAATATAAAACTAGCTTATAAAAATCTTTATAAACTTAATAGCTCCGATAAAGAATACTTAGTTTTATATACTTAGTAAGTTCTTTAAGCTATTAAGTAAGTAAAGGGTGTTTATTATAATTACGTCTATCTAATTATAATAAATAAAAGAAAACTATCTACTTTTATAATATTATAGCCGATTAGTTAGCCGTAAGCTAGTTTAAAGCATTTAAAGCTTTCTTATTCCCTTATAAGCTTTATAGATAGTAGTTTTATTTTAAAGATTAAGGCTCTTAAACCTTATACTAAAGAATTAGCTAAGCTATAAAAGTTTATTACCTCTTTTAAAGCTTATTTTTAGTTTTATCTTACTATAATAAATTAAAAAGTAGTAAAAGTTATATTTATATCTAGTTGCTTATAAGGCTTAATAGTAATATAGTTCGAACTAATTTTTAAGGACTATATAGATAATAGTCTTAAAAATAGGAATTCTAAGACGAAGAATATTTTTAAGAATTTCGATAACTTTAAAGAAGCTTTACGGAAAACGTTTAGAATTATATATAAGCAACAATTAGTAAAGTATAAATTAAGAAGCTTTAAGTAGGTTACGTCTTTATCGGCTTATATAGCTTAATTCCGATAGATAACTTTTAAGCTAAAATATAAAAATAATACCCTTATAGCGACTTTCTATAAAGGTTTTAAAGAAGAAGTTAAAGACGAAATCTACTGCTTAAATAAGCTAAAGACGCTATTAGACTATATTAGTTTAGCGGTCTAAATAAATAATAAGTAGTATAAACGCTAGTAATAAAAGAAGCACTGTTTAACTCCCGGCGGGGTTATAAAGAAAAATAATAAAAAGTAATAGCGCGACTTAAGTAACGCAATAAACCTAAATACCCTTAAAGCAAGCCCGCTAAAGCCCGCTAAGAAAGCTATTTAATACTTTAACTATGCGAAAAAAGGCTATATTATAAGAGATTATATTAAGAAAAGAAATTCTTTTAAAGGAAGGAATATACCTATTTATAAGAATAATGCCCTTTTAGCTTATAATCCGCGATATACTTAACTACTACCTTCGATTAAAGATACTAAAAAAATTAATACTAAGCTTATTATACTAACCTTTAGTCCGTTTAAGACTAGTTTGCCTATAAAGGGTCTTTATAAAGAAAAACTAAATAAAGAGATAAAGATAAAAGCTAAAAGCTTAGATAACTAGCAGAGGAATGCTTTTAAGACTAAGGATAATTATAAGTATAAAACTTCTTTATAAACTATTTATAAAGATAATAAAAACGCTCTTTATTTTAATATAAATATTATACTTTTAAATATAAAAGATAATAGTAGTTATAATCCTAAAGACTTTAAATTATAAGAAATAGTTAAAGAGCCCTTTTTAAGAAAAAAGATAGTAACGGGCCTTATACTCTTTTTATAAAATATCTTAATATAGTTATTATTATTAAGAATAGGGCGTATAAGTAGTTATCTTCGACTAAATACTATAAAAACGACTACCTTATATACCTTTTAAATAAGTAAGGAAGCGGATAGTTTCTTAAACTAAAAACGACTTTTAATAAACCTACTATAATAATTAAAGAACTTATTACTAATACTAAGGTTTTTATAGAAAACCTTAAGGAGGATATTAAAGTTAATAAAGAGAAACTTATATAAAAAAACACTAATAACTACTTATAACTAATAATAAAGATAGTGTAAGCTATTTTTATTAGCTTAAGAAGTAGTTTAGTAACTTTATAAGTTATATAAAGTATAAGTTATAAATTAGTATATAAAAGCGTATAAAAGTATATAAAAGGAAAGCCTTTTAGTAGCCTTAAAAAGGTATAAAAGAAGGTCCTTCCTTTTCTTTTTCTTAACTTCTTTCCTTTTTTTCTTTTTTCTTTTTTAGCTAGTTTTAATATAAGAAATCCAGATAATAAGATACCCTTACTTTATTTAGTTTAATAGTTAGCACTAAGTCTTCTTTTTCTTTTCTAGCTAGTAAATTTAAATTAGATAAATTACGCCTTGCTACTTAGTATATAAGAAATACTAAGGGTTTTATAATAATAATACTATTAATAATAACTTTAATAGTGTTTATAGCTTTTACTTATAGCGGGCTGCTATTTAATAATATTATTAAAAAAAGGTTAATAACTTTTATATTAGTAAACTATTTAAGGTTATTAAAGTAATAAGTTATATATTTAAAGTCTATAATAGCTTTATCTTAAACAGGCTTATATTTATTTATAACGGCACGGCTTAAAAAGTAGCTATTAAATTCGTTACTAGCTATTATAATAGCCGTATTACTTATTTTTCTTTTATTACTAGTCGCGGCTTTAGCGGCTTAAAATACCTTTTAAAATTTCAAGGCCTTATTAAAGTACTTAGTTTAGTAGTTTAGCTCTTTATATATAACTTTCCTTAGCTTAATATAGTAGCTATACTTTAAAACAACAGTCTCCTTAAAGGTATTATATTTCTTACTTAGTTTATTAAAGCTAATAGTATACTTATTTATTAAGGGCTTATATATACTTAGTTTAGTAGTATATAGCTAAATAATTATTTATTTAAAGCTAAAGAGGGAAGAGGGAAATCTCTATTTAAGCTATATAGCTTTATACTTTATAAAGGTCGCTTAAGTAGCCTATACTTAAGTTAAGTTTAAGTTAAGGTTAAGCTAAGTTTAAGTAAAGTCTTATATAACTTTAGCTATATATTAGCCTAACTTTAAGTTTATTCGCTATAATATAACTATAGCTTTTTTTATAGTATAGCTTATAATACTATCCTTTATTTAAGCTATCGTATACTAAGGTATATAATATTGCCGCCCCGCCCCCCGCTTAGCGCTTAATATTAATTAGTATAGTCGTTTTTATTATGCTTATAATTATATACTAACGTATCTCCTTAAATAACATTATATTATAACGTTAAATACGTTATACGCTTACTTATTTACGCTACTATATTATTCTTCGTAGCGCTAAGGCAGTATAATATATCTTTTCCGCTTACCGCTATTATTAGTGCTTAAAGCATATCTTACCTTCTTATTACTTATAGTCCTTAAGTATAAATACGTTTCCTCTTTTTTTCTCTTTCTCTTTTCTTTTTTCTTTTTTTAATTATTAATCTTCTTATACGCACGCCCCCTTTTATAATAACTTCGCTACGCCGCGCTTAAATATATTTACTATAACCCTTTATGCTTTATCTCCCGCTATCTTATAAGCGTCTTTTTATCTTACGCCCTTTAGTACGCTTAGTAACGATATGCTACCGCCCTTATATTAGTCTTTACGCCCGCTACTATTACTTAATAAGTAAAGCTTAATACTTAATACTATTATATAGCGCCCTCCTTACTTTATATATATTAAATATATAGTATCTCTTAATATAAATACTTAATATAAAGCTTATTAAAATTAAGCCTTACTTTAAGCTTATAATTATTTTACTTACGCTTACGCCGGATTATGCTATTTGCTTATATATCTTTATTTTTAGACTATATATAATACAATGCTAATATAATATTAATATACTAGCAATATAATCGCCGCTATAAACGCGCTTTAAGACTATATATCTTAAAGGACGTTTAAGGACTATTATACCGACTTATATATACGTTTTTTAATCTTTAATAAATACTAGCTAAAAGAATATTACGAATACTTATTATAGTATATAAAGTTAGCTTATATTATTATTATAGCGCGCTAAGCTTAAATATACCTTAACGTTTAAGGTTAATTTATTAATATCGGCTAGTAGTAAGTAACTCGCTTAAATTAAGTTATAGTTCTTTATATATTTTATCTATATTTACTTTATATCTTATTATATCTTATTATATCCTTTATCTATCTTATCGTTATTTATACTTAGTATACGTTTATAGCGTGTCCTTTTTATGCTTATTGTTTAAAAGTATTTTAATATTTACTAAGTATAGCTTAAAACTCCTTTTTATTTTTCTTAGTTTTTATTTTTTTTCTGCTATTTCTTTTATCCTATCTCCTACTTTTTAGCTTAGCTTATTATTATCTTTCCGCTTTACTTTTATTGTTTTTTATTATATTACTATACTATCCTTTAAATTCCTTTAAGGCGATTATATCCTAAAAGTCGCTAATTAGCTACTATATTAAGTTAGTATACTTATACTACTTTATTAAAACTTAGCATTATCTCCCCTTTTTAATCTATCTTTACTAAGCTTATTAAATCTTTTTTACGATATACTTTAGTTTATTATCTTCCTTAATTACTAGCGGTAGCTAATAGACGTTAATTACTTAGCTAAGTAAAGGGTTATTCGCTATATAGCGGAGGAACTTTATATATAGTCTTTTATATACCCTTTTTAATATATTAAGTTTTACTATATATAAGCTAACTACTTTCGTTATAGTATACTTTTAATATAGCTAGTTAAGTTTTTAGTAAGGCCTATTTATAATATACTTATTTATATTTAACTATACTTTATAACTTACTTAAAGTCTTTCCGCTAGCGCGCGCGACTAGTTCGTTATCTCTTTTTATCTTACTTATAACGCGGCAATCGCTATTTAAAAGAAGTTAGCGACCTTTTTTATCCTTTATATAAAGCTTTATACGCTCTTTACGTTTAGTATAAGCAGTCTCTTTTTTTATATAATCTAAATCGGCTTAATATCGTACCTATATATAGTAAAAAAAAGGCTTATACTTATTATTAATACTACTTAATTATTAAGCGCCGCTTAAGTATAAAGTAGCTATACCCCTTAATTATCTTACTTATAGTAAATATATATATAAAGGTATACTTATACCTTTTAGTTCGCGTGCTTTATCGCCTTATTAGTTTATAAGTAGTAAGCTAAACTTAGTTTCCTTTAAACTTTAGTTTATTAGTTAAATTCCTATTAAAATTACTTTATTTAGTTTATCTTTTAATTTAAAATAATAGACTTTAGTATTCTATAAAAGCGGAAGTAAGATTATAAAAACTTAGTAGCGTATACTATTACTTTTTTTATTAATATTGCTTTTAAAGTTATTGCTTTTATTAGCTTATTTATTATTACTTAAAGGTTTTAAAAGCCTTTAGTTCTTATTAGTAGTAAGTTAACTATAAAGTCTATTATTAAGTATATAAATAGCTATATAAAAGGCGGTAATAGTTAAAAGAGCCCTTTTTAAAGTTATCTTTAAATATACCTTTTATTATATAGCTTATAGTTTATAATAAGCTAGCGTACTATTAATAACTAGCTTAGCTAAAAAAACTCTTAAGCTAGTATTATAAGCGTCCTTTTATACTTTAAGTATTTTACCGCTATTAAGTTTTATATTTACTAAGCGATTAATACTTAAAGCTTATTTAGCTTTTCGTCCTTCTTTTCCTTAAGGTATTAAGCTTTACTTAGTACTTAAAGCTAGTTTTTAAAGTAAAGGCGCCCTCTTATATTAATTATATACTTACTTACTTAAACCTTTAATTACTATTTTAAAGCGAGTAATTTATCGCTATTTTATACTACTTAAAATACTACTTAATACTCCTTATTCTTTTATAATATTGCTATTTACTACTTTTATATCTCTTACTTATTAAATACGTAGGCTAATTATACTTATTTCTTAAGTACGTTTTAGCTTAAGTTTAAGTTAAGTTTTAGCTAAACTTTGCTTTTATTTACCTTACTTTTATTTTAAGGTATAAGGTCGTTCGCTTTACTTATATAAGTAATTAACTTTATATTCTCTTCCTTTACTTATATTATCGCGATAATACGCTTTTCTTATACTAATTATTATAAGAGGTTTATATACTTATTATTAAAAGGGACTTTATATCTTATTAATCGCGCGCTATTTAAAATTATATATACTATATGTCTTATCTCCTTTTCGTTAAATGCCCTTTTTAGCTTATTTTTATCGCGGTGTAATTAAGCGTTAAGTACTACTACTAACCTCCTTAAGCGGTACTTTAATATAAAGTTATATAAGGTAAGCTTTATTACTTATTTACTTTACTTTTTATTTAACTTTCTCTTTATTATAAAGTACTTTAGATTTTTATAGTCTATTAATACTATAAACGTTAGCGTATTATATAACTTTACCCCTTAAAAGTTTAAGTATTATATAATTATAAGTAACTCCTTATTATAAATTAAGTAGTTATACTTCGCTATATTAAGTTATTTTAAAAAGACACTTATTAAGTATTATATCCTATCCGGTCTTATTTATATTAATATACCGCTTATTATATACTTAAAGTAATTTGCTGTTAAGTACGTTTCTTTTTTAAGGTTATATAGCTATAGTATTAATATATTATAAAATACCTCTTAAATAAACTTAAACGCGGCTTAGTGCTTATTAGTTTATAAAAAGGTTACGTTCTTTTTATAAAGGCTATTTAAGTATTATAAGGCCTTAGTATAAAGCGAGATAAAGGTATAATAGTAATTTATAAACTTAAAGAAGCTTTAAACGCCTTTTATATTCCTTAGCGCTTACTACGTTTAGATAGCTTAAATCTTCTTTAAGTTATACTAAACCTTACCCTTAGCTTATATAATAAAACTTAAATACTTTACTTTTTTTATTATAAAGTTATATTTTTATAAGTTTAGTATAAGGCTTACCTTTTATAACTTTTTAAGCACTTTTACTACCTTATCTTAATAATTATAAAGCGACCTTAATAAGTAAATTAAAACGTTACTTATATATACTATAATAAACTTATAAAAGTAGTCTTTTAATACTTAGTTAATATAGTATTAAAAGATAGCTAGCGTTTTTATAAGGCTAAATAAGTATACTTACTACTTAAATAGTTTAAACCTTATTTAAGAGGCTATTTTAAACTTATAGCCCTCCGCGATTTTAATCTTATAAAACGCTATAATAATATTAAGTTTCGTAAACTAACGTACTTTTACTAATATCCTTAGCGTTTTTATAATTAATAGTAGTATATACCGATCCTTTTTTATAATTATATTTAAAGCTTAGTAGTTATAGTAAAAGTATAAGTAGCTATTAGCTTTCTTTATAAACAATACTAACGCCGCGGCTAATAAACTACTTAAGCGGATAAAGTTCGCTTTTAGTAGTTCGTTTAAAGTCTTTTAAAGGATAAGGAGTTCTTCCTTTAATATATAGTAAAAGGGCTTTTATATTAATAGCGGCTCCTTACTATTTTTATTTTAAGTAAGATAAATCTTATAGTCTATACTTAGTTAGAATAAGGGCTACTTAAGCGCTTTTATAAGTATAAAAAGGTCTAAATAAGCTTATAGTACTTAGGCTAAGATATAGTCTATTAAGGTAATTAGCATTTTTAGCTAAAAGGCCTTCTTTATATCTTTTATTATAACTACCTTTATATTAAGCGCTTATTATCGCCCTAAGTTATCCTTTTAAGCCCTTTTTTATTAGTACTTTACCGTAAAGATAAAAGCGCTTATTAACTTCGCTTCTTAAATATTCGCGATCTTTATAGCCTCTTTTAATCTTTAAAGGCTAATTTAAATCCTTGCTTTTTTATACTAGATTTAATCCCCCTTAGTATTATAAACTACCTTATTTTTCTTTATTTATACTCTCCTTAAAAATACGTTATAGCTTAACTTAAGTACTATATAAGTAAATATCCATTTTAAGTACTTATTAATCTTTATTTTAAACGCTATAATCCTTTTTATTTAAAGTATTAATATATCTTTTAAAAAGGGCTATAATAGCCTTTTTATTCTATCTATAAAAATTATTTATAGCTTTATCGCTACCCCCTTACTTATTATAGTATAGTAATTATAGCTTATATTTATAAGTACGTTAAGCCCTTTTTTTTATTAATACTAACCTTAAGTAATACTAAGTTTAGTATAAGGTGCTTTTTTATTAACTTTTAAGCTATTTACTATTTTTCTTTTTCTTTTAATACTTAACTTCGCGCTAAGGTTCTTCTTTTTTTAAATTAGAATTTACTTTAATTACCTCCTTAGCTATAGCTATAGCTACTTATAAGGTTCTTTCTTTTTTCTTTTTATAAAAGCGGGTAATATACTTTATTATCTTTTAAGCGAAATACTTTTATATATTAAGCTAGCTTTATCCTCCTTTTAGTTAAGTTATAGCGTTAATTTTACTTATTAAGTTATCGCCCTTAAAGTCTTTTTAGTTTTAAGTCGCTCTTCTTATTACTTTCTTTTAGCCTTAAAATAGCTACTTAGTTTACTAAACCCTCTTTAGCTTTACCGCGATCTATACTACTTAATTAATATATGCTAAAAAGCTTAAAGTTAAAAGGTTAACTATTATAAGTACCTCCTTAAAGCAAAGGCTTAAAGCGCCTTTTAAGAACACGATTTATATATTATATAGCTATAACCCCCCTCCCGCTTTAAAGAGCCTTTACTTAAACTTAAGGAAGAACGCCGCAAACGTTTAGTTCTCTCTTTATTTAATTATATAAATAGTTACCACCGCTTACGATTAAATATTAATATTAAGGTAAATCGAATTAAGGTACTTAAGGAATTTTTAATTATTATAACCTTAGTCCGCGCTAGTATTATAATAAGTCGCTATAGTTTACTCTAGCCTTATATTTAAGTAATTATAAATTAAGTAAAAACCCTCTTTTAAGCTTAAGAAGAAGTCTTAGTTTATTTTATACTTTTTTTATATATACTATACTTAAAGCGTAAAGTAGCGATACTAGCTATTAAACTTCTTTAGCGCTAAAAGTAGCTTTTACTAGTCCTTTTTCTTTATTGCTTTTTTCTTTATTATAGGTATTATACCCTTTATTATTATATTATAAGGTAGTATTAAGCTATTAGTTAATAAGCTAGCCCTTTTTTATATATACGTTCTTACTATCTTTTTTAGCTTTTATATTAAGGCCTTAAACTAGCTTATTAGCTATTAAATCTACTACTAGCTTGCTAAAACTTAGTAGCTTGTTTTAATAGCTTTTACTTATAGTAAAAGGATTGCTTATTTAACCTTAGTTTAAATATCGGCCTTTTTTAGCCCTCCTTCTTACCCCCCTTAAGTATAGCCCTTTTATACTAAGTAGGCTTCTTACTTATACTATATTATAGTTAGTAAGTATCTTCTTAAGTTATATAACCTTATTTAAAAGGAGCTTTAAATATATTAAAGGCCTATATATACTTAGTTTAGTAGTATATAGCTAAATAACTATTTATTTAAAGCTAAAAAGAGAAGGGGGAAATCTTTATTTAAGCTATATAGCTTTATACTTTATAAGGGTTGCTTAAGTAGCTTATACTTAAGTTTAGTTTAGGTTAAGGTTAAGCTAAGTTTAGGTAAAGTCTTATATAACTTTAGCTATATATTAGCCTAACTTTAAGTTCTTTCGCTATAGTATAACTATAGCTCTTTTTATAGTATAGCTTATAATATTATTAAAGTCTTCTTTAAAGCTTTTAATACCGCTTTTACTATTATTATTAAGACTTTTAACCTTATTAAACGTAGTATTAGCTAAAGCCTTAGATTTTTTAGCTTTTATAACTTTTATAAGCTATTTATATAGCTTATTTTTTATAATACGGTTTTTTTATTATTAGTTTTAAGTTTAGTTACTATACTAGTTAAGATATTATTTTCGAATGCTTTTAAGGGCTATAATTATAAAAAGTCGTTTTAGTAAACTTTTTTTTACTATAATAAGCTAATCTTTATATTAATATAGCTTCTTTATAAACTTCTTTATACTAATAAACTTCTTTAAGTTAAAAGCTATAAATTTTATAAAGGTTATATAAAAAGTAACTTTTAAGACCTTTATTAAAGATACTTTAATTAAGTTTATTATCTATTTTATAGTTATTTCCTTATCTTACTTATTATCTATAATAAGTTCCTTTATCTTAAGAGTAATACTTATAATAATACTATATATAGCTATTTTATCGTTTATTTCCTAAGCTCTATACTTAAGGTTATATTTAAGTAGCGGTATAATAATACCGTTAATAAAGCTCTTAAGGTTTTCTACCCTTAAGGTAATAATAAGCTCTATTCTTTATAACTTATAATTCTCTTATCCTTAAAGTCTATTTACTATAGCCTTATACCTATATCTTAAGACTATAAAAGCTATTATATATTCTTTTTAAGGCTTTTACTAATAATAGCAGCGACTATCTTACTAGCTCTTTATCGATATAGTAAATCTTTTACCGTAGGTAATATAGCTATAAAATAAGCTATATAGCTATAAAGTTATATTTTACTTAAGCGTATATATCGCGTAAAGTATACCCTTAAGGCTATTAATTTATTATTATAGTATAAGTAGCAATAGCCTTAATATTTCGGGCTACCGCGCCTTTACCTTAGTCTTTAAGGGCCTATAGATTAAAAAAAGGGTTTAAATATAATTAAGATAATTAAGATAATTAAGATAATTAAGATAATTAA
>JAPEBW010001532.1:0-22627 GCA_027405785.1 Ophiocordyceps robertsii | reverse complement strand
TATAAAATCGCTTAATAAACTAAGTATAAGCTTAGTTAAAAATACTATAGACTATAATTAGGGAAATCCCTTAAATATCCTTAAATATCCCTTAGAAATCGCGGTAAGGTTTATTTTATATCTTTTAAGGTGCTTTTATAGTTAGAAATAGGTCGAACTATAGTTAGGATATCCTATAAAAATCCTTAGAAATCCCTTAAAGATACCGGCGGAATCCGCTTAATAGTTTCTATAGTATCTCTTATAGTTAGATACGTTATAAACTATAGTTAGGTAGGCTCTTAACTATCTATAGTTATATCCCGGAAACCTTAGCGGGGTCCGACCGGTAATGTTCGTCGTATCTCTTTAAGCAAGCCTTTGTAGTACGTGCTTTAGGCGTTCCTATCGCGGGGTTCTATAAGGCTTCCTTAAAAGTAAAGTAAGGAGTCCGGGCGTGGCTGTTTAGATTTTATAATAGTATAGCTCGTAATACTATCCCCCTTTTAAGCTATCGCGCACCGGGGTATATAACGTCGTCGCCTTACCCCTTACTTCGCGCTTAACGTTAATCGGTGCGGTCGTTTTTATCGTACTTATAGTTATACGTCGATATACTTCCCCGATTAATATCGCCTTATAATATTAAATATATTATACGCTCGCTTATTTATGCCGCTACGTTATCTTAAGTAGCGCTAAGGCGGTATAATATATCTCCTTTACTTACCGCTATTATTAGTGCTTAAAGCACGCCTTGCCTTTCCGCCGCTTACGGTTTTTAAGCATAAATACCCTTTTTCTTTCCCTCTCCCTCCCTTTTTTTTTCTTTTTCTTTAATTATTAATCTTCTCGCGCGCGCGCCCTTTCCTATAATAGCTTCGTCGCGCCGCGCCTTAATATATCTACTATATCTCCCCGCGCCTTATCTCCCGCCGTATCGTAGGCGTTTACCCGTTTAGCGCCCCTTAGCACGCTTAGCGACTATACGCTACCGCCTTTATATTAGTCTTCGCGCCCGCCGCTATCGCTTAATAAGCGGAGCGTAATATATAGTATTACTATACGGCGCCCCCCTTACTTTACGTACGTTAGACGTATAGCGTCTTTTAATATAGATACTTAGTATAGCGCTTACTAAAATTAAGCCTCGCCCCGCGCTTATAATTATTTTACTTACGCCCGCGCTAAGTTACGCTATTTGCTTATATATCCTTATTCTTAGACTTTATGCGATATAACGCTAACGCGATATTAATATACTAGCGCTATAATTGCCGCCGCTAATACGCTTTAAGACTATATATCTTAAAGGACGTTTAAGGACTATCGCGCCGACTTATATATACGTTCTCCGATATTTAATAGATACCGGCTAAAGGGATATTATTAATAATTACTATAGTATATAAAGTTAGCCCGCGCCGCTACTATAGCGCGCTAAGCCTAGATATACCTTAACGTTTAAGGTTAATCTATCGGTATTAGTTAGTAGTAAGTAGCTTACTTAAATTAAGTCTTAGTTTCTTATATATTTTATTTATATCTACTTTATATCCTATTATATCTTATTATATCCGTTATTTATTTAGTTATTATCCTTACTTAGTATACGTTTATAGCGTATCTTCTTTATATTTATTATTTAAAATCGTTTTAACGCTTACTAAGCGTAGCCTAAAACTCTTTTTTATTTTTCTTAGTTTTCGTTTTTTTCTTTACTAACTCCCTTATCCTATCTCCCGCTCCTTTACTTAGCTTATTATCGTCTTTCCGCTTTACCCTTATCGTTCTTTATTACGCTACTATACTATTCCTTAAATTCCTTTAAAGCAATTATATTTTAAAAGTCGCTAATTAGCTACTATATTAAGTTAGCGTACTTATACTACTTTACTAAGACTTAGCGTTACTTCCCCTTTTTAATCTATCTTTACTAAGCTTACTCGATTTTCTTTACGATATACTTTAGTTTATTATCTTCCCCGATTACTAGTAGTAGCTAATAATTATTAACTACTTAGCTAAGTAAGGGGTTCTCCGCTACGCGGCGGAGGAACTTTATATATCGTCTTTTATATACCCTCCTTAGTATATTAAGTTTTACTATATATAAGCTAACTACCTTTATTATAGTATACTTTTAGTATAGCTAGTTAAGCTTCCGGTAAGGCCTATCCGTAGTATACTTCCTTATATCTAGCTATACCTTATTGCTTACTTAAAGTCTTTTTATTAGCGTATAAGACTAGTTCGCTATCTCCTCTTACTTTACTTATAACGCGGCGATCGCCGTTTAAAGGAAGTCGGCGACTTCTTTTATCTTTTATATAAGGCTTTATACGCTCTCCGCGTTTAGCGTAAGCGGTCCCTCCTCCTATACGATCTAAATCGGCTCGATATCGTACCCGTATATAGCGAAGAAAAGGCTTATACTTATTATCGACACTACCTAATTATTAAGCGCCGCTTAAGTATAAGGTAGCTATACCCCTTAGTTATCTTATTTATAGTAAATATATACGCGGAGGTATGCTTATACCTCTTAGTTCGCGCGCTTTATCGCCTTATCGGTTTATAGGTAGTAAGCTAAACTTAGCTTTTTTTAAACCTTAGTTTATTAATAAAATTCCTTTTAAAATTGCCTTATTTAGTTTATCCTTTAATTTAAGATAATAGATTTTAACATTTTATAAAAGCGGAAGTAAGATTATAAAAACTTAGTAGCGTATACTACTACTCTTATTATTAGCATTGCTTTTAAAGTTATTGCTTTTATTAGCCGGTTTATTATTACTTAAAGGTTCTAAGAACTCTTAGTCTTTATAAGCGGTAAGTTAACTATAAAGTTTATCGTTAAGTATATAAACGGCTATATAAGGGGCGGTAATAGTCGGAAAAGCCCTTTTTAAAGTTACCTTTAAATATACCCCTTACCGCATAGCCCGTAGTTCGTAATAAGCCGGCGCACTATTAATAACTAGCCCGGCTAAAAGAACTCTTAAGCTAGTATTGTAAGCGTCCCCTCGCGCCTTAAGTATCTTACCGCTATTAAGTCGTATATCCGCTAAGCGATTAATACTTAAAGCTTATTTAGCTCTTTATCCTCCCCCTCCTTAAGGTATTAAGCCTTACTTAGCACTTAAAGTTAGTTTTTAAAGTAAAAGCGCCCCTTTATATTAATTATATACTTACTTACTTAGACTTTTAATTACTATTTTAAGGTAAGTAACTAGTCGCCGTTTTATATTACTTAAAACACTACTTAGTACTCTTTATCCTTTTATAGTATCGCTATCTACCGCCTTTAGATCTCTTACTTATCGAATATATAAGCTAGTCGTGCTTATTCCTTAAGCGTATCTTAGCTTAAGTTTAAGTTAAGTTTTAGCCGAACTCCGCCTTTATTCGCCTTACCTTTATCTTAAAGTATAAGGTCGTCCGCCTTACTTATATAAGCGATTAACCCGGTATTCTTATCCCCTTCCCGTATTATCGCGATAGTGCGCTCTTTTTATGCTAATTATCGCGGGAGGTTCGCGTGCTCGCTACTAAGGGGAACCTAACGTCTTATTAATTACGCGCTATCCGGGATTATCTATACTACGCGTCTTATTTCCCTTTTATCGGATGCCTCTTTTAGCTTATCTTAATCGCGGCGCGATAAAGTATTAAGTATTACTACTAACCTCCTTAAGCGGTACTTTAATATAAAGTTATATAAGGCGAGCTTTATCGCTTACTTACTTTACCTCTTATTTAACTTCCTCTTTATTATAAAGTACTTTAAGTTCTTATAATTTATTAGCACTATAAACGCTAATATATTACGTAACTTTACCCTTTAAAAGTCTAAGTATTATATAATCGCGAGCAACTCCTTATTGTAAATTAAGTAGTTATACTCCGCTATATTAAGTCGTTTTAAGAAGAACTTAACTAAGTATCGTATCCCGTTTAGTCTTACTTATATTAATATGCCGCTTATCGTATATCCGGAGCAGTCCGCTTTTAAGTACGTTTCCCTTTTAAGGTTATATAGCTATAATATTAGCGCGTTATAAAATGCCTTTTAAATAAACTTAAACGCGGCTTAGTGCTTATTAGTCTATAAGAACGTCGCGTTTTTTTTATATAGACCGTTTAAGTACTATAAGGCCTTAGTATAAAGCGGGATAAAGGCATAGTAATAATTCGCAAACTTAAGGAAGCTTTAAACGCCCTTTATATTCCTTAGCGCTTACTACGTTTAGATAGCTTAGATTTTCTTTAGGTCGTACTAGACCTTACCCCTAGCTTATATAATAAAACCTAAGTACTTTACTTTTTTTATTATAAAGTCGTATTTTTATAGGTTTAGTATAAGGCCTACCTCTTATAACTTTTTAAGCACTTTCGCTACCTTCTCTTAGTAGTTATAGAGCGACCTTAATAAGTAGATTAAAACGTTATTTATATACGCTATAATAAACTTATAAAGGTAGTCCTTTAATACTTAGTTAATATAGCGTTAAAAGGTAGCCGGCGTTTTTATAAGGCTAAATAAGCATACTTACTATTTAAATAGTCCGAACCTCGTTTAAAAAGCTATCTTAAACTTATAGCCCTTTGCGATTTTAATCTTATAAAACGCTATAATAATATTAAGTTTCGTAAACTAATATACCTTCGCTAGTATCCTTAGCGTTTTTATAATTAATAGTAGCGTATACTAGTCCCTCTTCGTAATTATATTTAAGGCTTAGTAGTTGTAGTAAAAGCGTAGTTAGCTATTAGCCTTCTTTATAAATAATACTAGCGCCGTAGCTAACGAACTGCTTAAGCGGATAAGATTCGCCTTTAATAGCTCGTTTAAGGTCTTTTAAAAGACGAGGAGTTCTTCCCTCGATATATCGTAAAGGGGCCTTTATAGTAGTAGCGGTTCCTTACCGTCCTTATTTAAGGTAAGATAAATCTTATAGTCTATACTTAGTTAAAATAAGGGCTACTTAAGTGCTTTTATAAGTATAAAAAGGTTTAGATAAGCTTATAGTGCTTAAGCTAAGATATAGTCCGCTAAGTTAACCGGCGTCTTTAGCTAAAAAGCTCTTTTTACGTCCTTTATCGTAACCGCTTTTATATTAAGCGCTTATCGTTACCCCCGGCTATCCCTTTAAGCCCTTTCCTATTAGCACTCCGCCGCGAAGATAAAGGCGCTTACTAGCTTCGCCTCTTAAATATTCGCGATCTTCGCGGCTTCCTTTAATCCTTAAAGGCTAATTTAAATCCCCGCTTTTCCGTACTAAATCCAATCCCCCCCGGCATTATAAACTACCTCGTTCTTCTTTATCTATAGTCTCCTTAAGAATATATCGTAGCTTAACTCCGGTACTATATAAGCAAATATCTATTTTAAGTGCTTATTAATCTTTATCTTAAATGCTACGATCTTTTTTATTTAAAGCGTTAGTATATCCTTTAAAAAGGGCTATAGTAGCCTCCTTATCCTATCTATAAAGGGCATCTATAGCCTTATCGCTACCCCCTTACTTACTATAGTATAGTAGTTATAGCCTATATCTATAAGTGCGTTAAGCCCTTTCTTTTTATTAATACTAACTTTAAGTAGTACTAAGTTTAGCGTAAGGTGCTTTCTTATCGACCTTTAAGCTGCTTATTATTTCTCCTTTTCCCTTACGCTTAACTTTATACTAAGGTTCCTCTTTTCTTAAATCGGAATCTACTTTAATTACCTCTTTAGTTATAGCTACAGCTACTTATAAGGTTCTTTTTTTCTTCTTTTTATAAAAGCGGGCGATATACCCCATTATCCTATAAGCGAAACACCTCCGTATATCGGGCCGGCTTTATCCTCCTCCTAGCTAAGTTATAGCGTTAATTTTACTTATTAAGGTATTACCCTTTAAGTCTTTTCGATCTTAAGTCCCCCCCCTTATTGCCTTCTTTTAGCCTTAAAACGGCTACTTAGTTTACTAAACCCTTTTTAGCTTTACCGCGATTTACGCTACCCGATTAGTATACGCTAAGAAGCTTAAAGTTAAGAGGTCGACTATCGCGAGCGCCTCCTTAAAGCGAAGGCCTAAGGCGCCCTTTAAGAACACGATCTATATATCGCATAGCTACGACCTCCCTCCCGCCTTAAAGAGCCTTTACTTAAACTTAAAGAGGAACGCCGCGAACGTTTAGTTCTCTCCTTATTTAATTATACGGATAGCCGCCGCCGCCCGCGATTAAATATCGATATTAAGGTAGATCGAATTAAGGTACTTAAGGAATTCCTACTAGTCGTAACCTTAGTCCGCGCCGGTGCCGTAGTAAGTCGCTACGGTCTGCTATAGCCCCGTATCTAAGTAGTTATAGATTAAGTAGAAAACCTCCTTTAAACTTAAGAAGAAGTCTTAGTCGATCTCGTATTTTTTTTATATATATCGTGCTTAAAGCGTAAAGTAACGCCGCTAGCTATCGAATTTCCTTAGCGCTAAGAGTAGCTTCCGCTAGTTCTTTTTCTTCGTTGCTTCTTTTTTTATTGCGGGTATTACGGCCCTTACTATTATATTATAAGGTAGTATTAAACTACCGATTAATAAGCCGGCCCCTCCTTATATATATATCCTTACCGTCTCCTTTAGCTTTTATATTAAGGCCCCGAACTAGCTTATTAGCTATTAAATCTGCTGCTAGCTTGCTTAAACTTAGTAGCCTATTTTAACGGCCCCCGCTTATAGCGAGAGGATCGCTTATTCGACCCTCGTTTAAATATCGGCTTCTCTTAGCCCTCCTTCTTAGGCCTTATAGGTATAGCCCCCTTATATTAAGTAAGCTTCTTACTTACGCTATATCGTAGTTAGTAAGTCTTTTCTTAAGTTATATAACCTTATTTAAAAGGAGCTTTAGATATATTAAGGGCCTATATATACTTAGTTTAGTAGTATATAGCTAAATAATTATTTATTTAAAGCTAGAGAGGGAAAGGGGAAATCTCTATTTAAGCTATATAGCTCCGTACTATATAGGGGTCGCTTAAGCAGCCCGTACTTAAGTTAAGTTTAGGTCGAAGTCGTGCTAAGTTTAGGTAGAGCTTTATACGACTTCGGCTATATATTAGCCCGACTTTTAATTATTCGCTATAGTATAACCACAGCTCTTTTTATAGCATAGCCCGTAATAAAAGTCCTTAATTAGCTATAATATATCTTATAAAAGTATAAGATAACTTTTTTATATTTATAGCTTTATATATTAAAATAAAATAGCCTTACTTTATAAGATAATTAACTATAATTAATATAAAATTATATTCTATATTAATTATAAGATCTATAAACTTTAGTAGTTTTATAATTAAGTTTAAGGCTATAAAATCTTAAAATCTTAAAAGAACCTTTAAAGGAATTAAGTTACTATAAAGCTTATATTATATAACCTTGCTTTTATTATATACTTTATATAACTTAATAACTCCTTAGAATTTCTTATAAAGGTTATAAGTATTATAATAGTTTTTAATCTTATTATACGTTTTCTTAATACTTTAATATTTATATAAAAAGTGTAAATAAAACTCTATTATAACTATTCTCTTAGTCTTTAATATAAAAAATAGCTTATTTTTATAAAACGCTATTGTTTCCTCTTACTTAAGATTCTTATATCTTTTCTTATTTAAGTTCTTATAAAAATTCTTAAGTAATTTTAAAGTAGTAAGATCTCTTTATATATTAAATAGTATATATAATATCTTTAATTCTAAATTACTATTTATTATAAAATCTAAATAACTATACTTAAACTCTTTACTTTACTTTTAAGGAGCCTTATAAAACCCTATAATAAGAACACTTAAAGCACGCACTATAAAAGCTTTATTATAAAATCTAAACGGCTATACTTAAACTCCTTACTTTACTTTTAAGGAGCCTTACGAAACCCCGCGATAAGAACGCTTAAAGCATATACTATAAAAGCTCGCTTAAAGAGATATAACGAATATTACTAATTAGACCCCGCTAAGGTTTTTAAGATATAACTATAAAGGCTTAAGAGCTTACTTAATTATAGTTTACGATATTTTTAACTATAAAAGATACTATAAAAACTATTAAGCGGATTCCGCTAATATCTTTAAAGGATATTTAAGGATTTCCGCGGGATATTTTAACTATAGTTTAACCTATTTTTAACTATAAAAGCACCTTAAAAGATATAGGATAAGTTTTACCGCGATTTTTAAAGGATATTTAAGGATATTTAAGGGATTTCCTTAATTATAGTTTATAGTCTTTTTAACCAGGCTTATACTTAGTTTATTAAGTAATTTTATAAGGATATTAATAGTTTATTTAGATACTAATAATAAATAAAAGGATAATATAGTTAAAGATCCTTAAAATTAGCTTAAAGAACTAAGTATAAAGTAGCTAGTAATACTTAAAAGAATAAATAAGCTTTTTACTACTTTTAAACTTTTATATATATTTATATATAGTAATTAGTTTATTATACCGGCTTAATTAATAGTAATTAGTTTATAGTATTAGCTTTAATTAGCGGTAATTAGTTTATAGTACTAACCTTAACTAATAGTAATTAGTCCGCGCTTTATTCCCTTATCTTTATGCTATAAGGCGTAGTAAATAGTAGTAATTGTTACTTATTTAAACGGAAATCCCTTAAATATTTATTAAGCTAAGAGTAACTATATTATACGATTAAGTACTTATTTAATAAGAAGTTAAATACTAAACGATATTTTCTTTAATAAGAAGCTCTTATTAGCTTTTAAGTTTAACTTTAATAATAAGTACCTTTTCTTTAACGCGCTTATAATAAAACTTTAAGATAAGTAAGCTATAAAAGCAGAAAGTGCCGCGGCTTATTAAGTATACTAGTTTAATAATCTCCTTTACCCTTTTTAAAGTACTATACTATAATAGCTTTTAAAGCTAAATAAGATATAAAATAAGTCTTACTTAACTAAGCTAAGACTAACTAACGCCTTTTAAAAGGTAATCTACTTTTAAAATACTAATAAAGAATAGACTATAAAACGATAAAACCTATATAACTAAGTAAACTAAATTTAGTATTACTTAAATAAATTAATTATCCTTTAAATTAAAAAAATAAAGGATAAGCCGACCTTAATACTATCCGGCTCTTTACCCGCTAAATACTTTTTAAATCGAGCTTATAATAAAGTTTATCTCGGAACCTTTAGTATTTCTTATATACTAAGTAGTAAGGCTTAATTAATCTAATTTAAATTTACTAGCTAGAAAAGGAGAAGAAGACTTAATACTAACTACTAAACTAAATAAGGTAAGGGTATCTTATTATGCGGATTTCTTATATTAAAACTAGCTAAAGAAAAAGAAAGAAGGAAAGGAAAGGAGTTAAAGGAAAGAGGAGGAAGGACCTCCCTTTATACCTTTTTAAAGCTATTAAAAGGCTTTCCTTTTATATGCTTTTATATGCTTTTATATACTAATCTATAACTTATACCTTATATAACTTATAAGGTTACTAAACTACTTCTTAAGCTAATAAAAATAGCTTATACTATCTTTATTACTAGTTATAAGTAATATATACTTTATTACTTACGACTAGCTTATAAGACTAAATATCCTTATCTTAAAACCTTTTATAAGATTCTATCCTTTTTTAAAGGGAGGCCTTTTACTATAGCTTTATATAAGGTATTAGTCGATTATATAAGGTATTAGTTAATCTATTAATAAGAGAGTGATTTTACTACTTTAATAAATGTTTAAGGTTAGAGCAGCAGCAAAATTATAAGGAAATCAGGAGACTACGTAATATTATATAATAGAAGAGTTTATATTGTGTAAGGCAGGATTTTAGCTGGAATTGATTGATAAAGAATTGAGTGCGTGAGTGCTTATAGAATCTCTAGCTATTTAGTGGCGGGAGATTCGCCTTTTATAGATAAATGTGAGGGAACGGAGTAACATATCCGGACCGGCCTTCGGGCGATCTTAATGCCCGAGAAATGTTGATTTTAAAGTATTTTACCCCGTAGCTAGATGTCCCTTCCTTATGCGGCAATTCGTGTTTAAAGTTAGTTAAGGTTGGTTTAGGTCTAGGCGGATCCTTGTTTTATCTAGCTACCCTAACCTCCTAAGTTCCGTATATAACGTTATAGACATCGTATAAGAACGTAAGGACCTAGAAAATAACGAGCCGAAGCTAGGCTATTTAATACGTGTTTTTATATAATTTATACACCCCCCTATGCTTAGCTAATTAAGTAGGGATTAAATAGCTGATTTATTAAAGTAGTAAAATCACTCTCTTATAATTACTATTAGGAAATTTAAAATATAAATTTCCTACGCCTTTAACTATATTAAAAGACGCTTTTCCCTAAGTAATAGTTATATATATATCTTTATAAGAAGAGAGGAGTGATTTAATATATACTATATACTTAGAAGCCTTTATATTAAAGATAAAGTTATATATATTCCCTTTTTTTGTTTTTATAATATTTTTATTTACCTTAGAAATAACTTAAGAAATAGAAGAAAGAAGAGGCTTTAAAGGTCTTATAATATTTCTTATATTAGCTTTCTTTTTCTTTTTTAAAGAGGTATATAAAAAAGGTGTATATAAAAGAGGTATAGTAGATATAAAGGGGATAGAGGGTATAGGGGGTATAGAGGGCATAGATAGTATAGAGGGTATAGAGGGTATAGAAAGTATAGAGGGTATAAAGGGTATAAGGGGTATAGAGGGTATAGAGGGTTAAAGAGGAGGGTTATTTACTTAAGCTAAGGAGTCGGAAATATAAAGTATTTCTTTAGAAAAAAAGGACTTTTTAAAGGAGGAAACCCGTCTCTTTTTTCGGCGTTTAACTACTAATTTTCTAAGAACTAAAACTCTCTCTTAAGAAGACTCTCTTAAAGAGGGTATAAGCATAGAACGCTTATTATTCCTATTCGAATAGTCCCGAGAAGGTCTAATTAAAAGGGGCCTTTTATAAGAAGAGGAGAAAAAAGAAGAAGCTTTAAGTTTAAAACCTACTGCCTTTACCTTATCTTTATTTTCCTTAAGCTAAAAACAGTCTTTTATAACATAGCCCTTTTTCTTATAATTCTTATAGAAGGCGGGTTTTTTACTATATAAAAGGAATAGCTAATTAAAAGAGGGACCTTTTAAAGCTTTAATTCTTTAAAACTTATCGATTAAAGAGGAAGAAAGTAATTTTAAAGTATAGGCTTAGACATTATTCCGAAAAGTTTAAATTAGTTATAAAGCTACAATAAGAGCTATTTAAGCATTTTAAAATCTAAGTAATAATTACTACCTTAAGGATTTAAATTTCTCGTATATTTAGCTTATTAAAAAGCTCTTTTATCTTATTAAGATATACCTCGATTAAAGTATAGATTTCGAGGGTTATATTAAATAGTTCTTTTATAAGAAGAAATTTTAAAGTAAAATTTACTAGATTATAAAGGGTTTTTAAAGCTTCCTAAGTTAACTTTATAGTCGTATAGTGTTTTATCTTAAAGAGAGGACTATCCTTAACTATAAGACGTATAAAAGCAAGGATTTCCGCGGATTTAGTATATAGATCTTAAGAGACGGCTCCGGCGGCTTTCTCCCGGATAAAAACGGATTCTATTTAAAGTAACTAAAAGGAATAATTTGAAAAACCTTTTAGCTTATTAAATTAATAGTCGTTCTTAGTAGCTATGTTTTTTATAGAGTTTTTAAGAGGTATTGCGATATAAACGTTAATTAGAAAAAAAGGAGGTAAGAAATATTAATCGAAAGAATATTAATAAAAAAATATAATAGGAAGGGTCTAAAAAATAGAGGAAAAATTGTATTTAAAAGTGCGTTCGTTATTATAGAGGGAAAGACTTTTATAAGGTTTGTTATGTTTAATATCGTCCTGAAAATGTGGTTATGAAGACATAAGGTATAGGAAGGAGGAGGAGAAGGGGAAAACTAAGGAACCGAGTCCGATAAGATATCGGGAGAATTCCGGAGAAAATACCTATAGTAAGCGCGACTACGTAGAAGATAGGAAAGAGTTTTGCTAGAATTTTCCGATTACGTAATAGTCGGAAAAACGTCGGTAGGGGTCGGGGGTAAGTCTAGCTAAAAGGGAAGCCGGGCTTATAACTAATTAAAGAGCAAATAGGGGCAGAAGAGAGCAGGCTTATAGCTATAAGTAAGGGGATTATAGAGATATAAAGAGTATGTAAAAAGGTAAAGAAATAGGTAAGATATATATATATAAGGTTAATAATCTATTTAAGGTAAGGGGGGGACTAAGGCCTCCTTATATAGATAATTCTTAAGCTATAAGTAACTTAAGTGATTTAGAAAAGAGCCCCCTATTTAGCCTAGTTCTATATAGTAGGCTAATAGCTATTATTAGGTTAATATTGTCTTTATAAGCCTAGGGATTAATTCTATAAGGAACACGAGGTGGCGTAGCGACTTAGCACGGATTATATATATAGTCTCTACACACACCTCTTCTTACTCTGCTTATATCTTGCTTATATATAAGTAGAATAATATGACAAAATATATATAGTATGTAGGATTATATAGCGGATTTAATATATATTTTAGCGTACTTATTTTATATGTTATTTATGCTATATTTAACCTATAGGCTGCGGGAGAGTATATTTTACTCCTTTATATGTTCGGAATTGTAAATAAGTAACAATTAGCAAAGTATAAATTAAAAAGCCTTAAGTAGGTTATATCTTTATCGGCTTATATTGCTCGATTCCGATAAATAACCTTTAAGCTAAAATAAGAAGACGATACTCTTATAGTAACTTTTTATAAAGGTCTTAAAGAAAAGGTTAAAGACGAAATCTACCGCTTAGATAGGCTAAAGACGCTATAAAACTATATTAATCTAGCGGTCTAAATAGACGATAAGTAATATAAACGCCGGCAGTAAAAGAGGCACTGTTTAACTCCCGGCGGGGTTATAAAGAAGATTAATAAAAAGCGATAACGCGACTTAAGTAATATAATAAACTTTAATACCCTTAAAGCGAGCCCGCTAAAGCCTACTAAAAAAGCTATTTAATGCTTTAACTATATAAAGGAAGGCTATATTATAAGAGATTATATTAAGAAAAAGAATTTCTTTAAGGGAAGGAATATACTTATTCGTAAGAATAATACCCTCTTAGCTTATAATCCGCGATATACTTTACTACTACCTTTAATTAAGGATACCGAAGAAAACGACGCTAAGCTTATTATACTAACCTTTAGTCTATTTAAGACTAGTTCGCTTATAAAGAGTCTTTATAAAGAAGAACTTAATAAAAAGAGAAAGATAAAAGCTAAAAGCCTAGATAATAAATAGAAGAATATCTTTAAAACTAAGGATAATTATAAGTATAAAACTTCTTTATAGACTATTTATAATAATAACGAAAACGCTCCTTATTTTAATACGAATATTATACCTTTAAATACGGAAGATAATAGTAGCTATAATCCTAAAGACCTTAAATTATAAGAAATAAATAAAGAGCTCTTTTTTAAGAAAGAAGATAGTAATAAGCCTTATGCTTCTTTTATAGAATATCTTAATATAGTTATTACTATTAAGGATAAGGCGTATAAGTAGCTATCCTAAACTAAATACTATAAAGATAACTACCTTATATATCTTTCGGATAAGTAAAGAAGCGGATAGTTTCCTAAACTAAGGAAGACTTTTAATAAACCTACTATAACGATTAAGGAACTTACTACTAATACTAAGGTTTTTATAGAAAACCTTAAAGAGGATATCGAAGTTAATAAAGAAGAACTTATATAAGAAAACACTAATAACTAAGTTAAAATCGAATAACTTTTACTCTTTAAGCAGTATAACGAAATAACTATTAAAAACCTTAAAAATAGTAACCTAGCTTTAATAAATAAGATAATTAAGCTAAAAAAAGATTACGTATTTCTTTTAATATATATTACTAATTTAATTAAAGATAAAGACGATCTTAAAAAAAAGAATAATAAGGTAGCTAATAAGCTTAAAGAAGATACGAAATTCCTTAACCTAGCTATTAAAAATACGTCTAAACGATATAGCGAGTATTTTAAGACTAATTATAATCTTCGTAATAAGAATTATAATTTAAATATACTTTTAAAAGTAAAGAAACTCTCGAAAGATATGCTTAAGAACTAGCTAGAAACGTAGTAAAATAAGTATAATAACCTTAAACGATATAATAAGATAATTTATACTAAAGGAATTTTTATTAATAATATCGCAATAAAGAATTATACTATTATTAAGGATTTAGTTTTTAAAGCTATTAAGAAGCTTAATAACTTAGATAAACTAGTTCCGCAAAAAGAATTAAGATCTACTAAAAAGTCGGGAAACAAGGTAAAAACCTAATAAGCTTAGGAATAATAAGGCTATTCCTTAGTAAAAAGAACTTACTTACGTTAAATAATAATTCTTAAAGTATAAAAATAACCCTTTTATTAAAATTAAGAAGATATCGCCTTAACGTATTAATAGATTGCAGTGCAATAAGTAGCTATATTTCCCTTTTAATAGTAAATCGTTTAAAATTACGTTATAGAAGAAAGGATAAGCCTTATATACTTCTTTTAGTAAAAGAATTACTCTTTAAGTATAATAACAGCAGGATTATGCTAAAGACTAATCCTCTTAAGTATATAATTAGGATTTATAACTTTAAAGATTCCTTTAACGTCTTAGCTATTAGCTTTAATATTATATTAAGACTACCCTTTTTATAAAAATATAATCTTATAATAAATTAGGATAAAAGCCTTTTAAGATTTAAAGATAATACTTAAAATATTTCTTTTTATAGTTTAATAAAGGATAACCCCGGAATAAAACCCTTAAATAATTTAAATACGGTAATACCTAACGATAACTATATAAAGAATAGCAATAATAAGGATAATAAAGCTTCCTATATAGATATAAATCTTATAATAGATATCGTAATAAAAGACGATAAGATAACTAGTATAACTAAAGATAAAGAAACTACGACTAGTATAATATAAGCGAAAATAGCGCTAAACCTTAGTAAAGAAACTAAAAGCTTAGGAGATAATTATAAAGCTACTTATAATTTATTAAAAAATCTATTTAATACCTTAAAGAATATTAAGCAGCAATACCTTAAGTAAAAAGATAAGATTAAGAAGAAACGGAATAAGAGAAAGATTAAAAATAAGATATGTAAAAATAGCTTATAGTGTTTAGAAAGTACTATTAGTTTAAAACACTCCGAAAAGCAAATATAGTATATAAGACGTTCGGAAGGTATTATTAATTTAAAATACCTTAAGGATTGTTATCTAAAAATACCTAAAAATATGCTAAAAAGGTATTTCGATATATTTACGCCGCTACCTAAAGATAGATTACCGCTATAAGGTAGTTAGAATTAAGCTAAAAGAAGGCTTTAAGCTTAGATTTTATAAGATATATAACTTAGATAAAAAGTATTTAAAGTTATTAAAAGAATATATCGATAAAACCTTATAAAAAGGTTATATTAAAGTGTTTTAATTAGAATATAAAGCTCCTATATTATTTACTCTAAAGAATAGTAAAGATAAAGAAAAAACTAGACTTTATATCGATTTTAAACAAATAAATAACAACATAATAAAGGACCGGACTTTATTACCTTTTATAAGCAAAATAAGAAATAGATTAGCTAATAAGCAGTAGTATACTAAGGTTAACCTTAAATCTACTTATAGCTAAATACGTATTAAAGAAAGAGATAAATTTAAAATAGCCTTTAAAACGCGATATAGACTTTATAAATTTTTAGTTATGCTTTTAAGATTAATTAATATACCGGCAACCTTTTAAAAGAGAATTAATAGTATATTAAATCCTTATTTAGACCGATTCTATACGGCTTATTTAGATAATATTATTATATACTTTAATATAATAAAGCAATACTATAAAGAAGTCGATATAGTACTAAAAGTATTAAGAAAAGCTAGCTTATATATTTTACTAAAGAAATATACCTTTTATATATAAGAAGTAGAATTCTTTAAGCATATAATTACGCCTTTTTATATAAGAATAGACCCTTAAAAGATTTTTATAATTAAAGATTAGCTAATTCCTATAAATATTAAGGAAATCTTAGGCTTTATAGGATATATAAATTATTATAAGAAGTTTATATCGGACTTTTTTAAGATAATTATACCGATATTGTCGGTATTAAAAAAAGCTAAAACGGACTCTTTTAAGTAAAACTTAAAAGCAAACGAAGCTTTTAAAAAGATTTAAGAATTACTTATTAAAGAACCTATATTAAATACTTATAATATAAAGAAGCCGTTAAAGTTAAAAACGGATGCTTTTAATTTTATATTAAGCGCGTAGTTAAGCTAGCGCGATAAAAACAATATTCTTAAACTTATAGAGTTTTATTTAAAGAATCTAGTAAGTATAGAGATTTATTACTTAATTTATAATTAGTAGTATTTACTTTACTTATTACTCTCTTATATTTAGTAGTATATACTTTACGAAATATTAATACTTTTAGTACTTAGGATTATTAATAAAATAAGGTTTCCGTTATAATTATATAAAAAAGAAAAAAACTTATTATAATTAGCTAAAATAAAATACTAAAGTAAAAGTAACTTATAAAAAAAACTATATTATAAAGCTTTATTTTATATAAATACTTTATATATAGCTTAAAAGAGGTATTATAATTATAAGGAGTATATATACTAAAGTCTTATGCTTAATTTACTATAAGAGCTATAAGTATAGTCTTAACCTTTATTTATAGGGGTTAGCTATATATATATAAGGCGCCCCCTCGTATATATATATTTCTTTTTAGCTAGCTAGATACTATTATTATCTTTTAAAGCTCTCTTTTTCTATATAAGTAAAAACCTAGGTATATAAGTACCTACCTTAAGTAAGGTAAGTAAGTATTGCAAATATAAAGAGTGTAAACGCTAAGGCCCCACACTTAATTTACTGCGAAAGCCCTAAGCGTAGCCTTAGCCTTTATTTATAGGGGTTAGCTATATATATATAAGGGCACCCCTCGTATATATATTTCTTCTTAGCTAGCTAGATACTATTATTATCTTTTAAAGCTCCCTCTTTTTAAAGGTTATAGCCCTCGCGTGCTGCGAATTACTACCTTAACCTCTTTACTTTAATTATCTTAATTATCTTATTTATATTTTCAACCCTTTAACCCGTAGGCCCTTTAAAAACAAGGCAGAAAAGCGGTAGCCCGAGATACTAAAGCTATCGCTACCTATATAACAATAACATAAATTAATAGCCTTAACTAAGTATATTATACGAAACGCATACGCTTAAGAAAGATACGACTTTATAGCTATATTTAGCTAACTTTATATTTATATTATAAGCGCGGTAAAAGATTTACTATATTAACGGACGGCTTATAAAATAGTTACTACTATTATTAGCGGCTTAGTATAGTAAGATAGTCGCTGCTAGTAAATTTATAATATCTTCCGACCTCGAATATATAATAGTATTTATAGCTTTAAGACGGGGATATAAAGCTAGCGTAAATAAGCTTTAAGGCTAAGAAAATTATAATTTATAGATAATAAAGCTTATAGTTACTCTTAGTATAAAAGACCTTAAGGGCTTCCTTAATAGCATTAAAGTAATGCCTTTAGCGGGTATACTTAAGTTTAGGATATAGAAGAAGAATAATAAAGCGGCGAAGTATATTATTATTATAAGTATTATGCTTAAGATAAGGGATCTCCTTATAGAAAACGGGTAAAAAGCCTATATAACTATAAAAAAGACTATAGACTTAATTAAGAAGTCCTTTATAAAGGTCTTTAAGGTTATATTCTACGCTACCTTTATAGAATTTATTACTACGGATAGAAAGAAATTTACTAGCACGAAAAAGTTTATAAAGAAGCTATATTAGTACTAAAATTAACTTATCGCGGTAAAGAAAGGTCTTCCGGAACGACTTATCGTTATTATAGCTCTTAAGGGCATTTAAAAGCATCGCTTTAACTAGTTTAGTAACTAGGCCTATAATTAATAACGCGGGAACTACGTCTCGAAGGATAAGATATATAAATAGCTTACGGGAGTAGCTAAAGCTAAAAGGTTAAAGGTTTTAGCTAACGCCGCTTTTAGTAAGAATAAGGGCCTTAGTAATAATAATAGAAGCGGCACTAAGGGCTTTAAGGAGGACTTTAATAAGAATACTACTAACTTCGGTAAACTAAGTAAGAAATATAATACCTTTAAGGAGACCGTCGTTTTAAAATACGGCTACCGTATTAAGCTAAGGAAAGTTATATATAAAGAGCTAGACTACTAAACTAAGTACTTTAACCGGGCCCTTAAATTTTAAAAGGCATTTTAAGCTACTAAGGCCGCGACTAGTAATAAAAGGAATAGGGCGGGCAACGCGGCTATTATAATAGCTAGTAGTAAATTTAACGGCTGCCTTTTAAGTAGTGCGGTTATAGATAAATATAAGCCCGTTAAAGATAAAGACGTTATAGACTTTAAATATACAACTTATTACTTTAATAACTTAAAAGAGTTTACTAACGTTAAGGCTATTAACCCTTTTTTAATTATCTTGTTAAATAGCAGCCCGCTATAAGTAAAAGCTATAAGCAGTATTAAGGTTATTATTAGTAACGTTATGCTAAAGTTATTAAATATTAATTACGCGCTAGTATTGCCGGCTAACCTTATTAGCAACTAGTGCCTTAAAAAGAAGGGTATTAAGCTAAATAATATTAAGAAACGCCTATTTTATATACCCTTTAAGACTAAGGCCTATAATATTAAATAGAAGATATATATTATAACGATCTTAAATATAAGACTAAGGGGTATATATACAACCCTTCGCTTTATAGCCTTACCGCATACTTAGTAATATATAGATTATAAGACGATATACCGCCGCCTTAGCTACGCTAGCTTAAAGAAGGTCCTTAAGGTATATAATAAGGCTAGCTTTAAAATTAATAAGAAAGAAGCTAAGAGATTTTATTATAAAGTATACTACTTAAGGAAAGCGGAAGTAATAATTAGTTATAGCCCGAGTATAGTAGCTTAAGCGTTTTTTATATATATATATTAAGACTTCCTTTAATATAAGCTTATAAGCTATAAAGGTATTAACTATTATCTTTATAGCATCGATATTTTTAATAGATTTTACTAAGCACTATTTTCGCCTATATAATATTAAGCCTTTAATATAATAAAGGCTTAAAAGATATAGGTTAAGAATAGCGCTACCGGCGCCTTTATTTAATTACTAGCCTTTAATAATATAACGGAATTCTATATTATAAAGATAAAGACTTAGTTAAGGGAGGACTACTTTATGCTATGCTATAGCGCACCTTATATACCTTAGCAAAACGGTAAGGTAAAGAGAGCCGGCCGCACGCTTATAAAGTCCGCGAGAGTAATATATATTAAAATAAGGCTACCGGAATTCCTTTAGCCTTAGTATATAAAGATAGCTATATATATAGCGAACCTCCTACCTATACGTAGCACGGCTTTAAAGGAGGCGCCGCTAAAAGCCTTATTTAAGGAGATTAAGGTCCTTTATATATACTTTATTAAATATATCTAGACTTAAGGTTATATTATATATATAACTAAGCCGTAAAAGATATTAGCTAAGACGGCTAAAATAAACTTTAAGGTATAAAAAGACAGACTTATAAGTCTTAAGGGGCTTTATAGTTATATTTATAAAGTATAGCTCTTTAACTAAAAGAGAATTATAATTGCTAAGAACGTAAGCTTTTATAAGGCTATTAAGAAGACCTTACCCCTTAAGAAAGAAAACTATAATATTGCGGTCTTTAATAAAGATAAGGATAATGCTAACTTAATAAGGAATATAATACTATATCGCTTAAGCTATTATAAGACTCTTAACTATTAAGATAATTCTAACTATAATAAGAACGATAAATTTAAAGGGAGTAGGCTGGGTAGCCTTAAAGTTAAGGGTAATAAGCTAAGGTAGTAGTAAGCTCCGAAGCTACTACTACCCCTTAAGTAGTAATAGGCTTTATAGCTAGTGCTATTAATTTCTTATTAAACCTTTTCCCCGCCGGTAATAATAATAAAGCTAGGCGATAATAAAATAAATATCTTAATACTAAATGCCTTAGTTTAAGGGCTAAAAGTATACTTAAGAGGGACTATAAAAGTTTAAAGCAGTCTAAGGACGGCCTTTATAGGTGCGGGTTGCTAAAAGACTTTCTTAAAGACTTTATAGTTAAAGATATGCTTAATTCCCTATACGCTAAACCTTAGTAGTAAAAAACCTATAGATTTCTTACTTAAGGCACTACGGGCTAATAAGGTATACTAACTTAATAACCGGCTAACTTACTAGCAAACCGGTTAAGTAATACTACGCCTTATAGCGTAAGGATAAAGGGATAAGGCGCGGACTAATTACCGCCGGTCGGGGCTAGTACTACGAACTAATTACCGCCGGTTAAAGCCGGTACTACGGACTAATTACCGCTAGTTAAGCTAGTATAACGGACTAATTACCGCACGTAAACGTATATAGGGGTTTAGAAATAGTAAAAAGCTTATCTATTTCTTAAAAGCATAGCTAGCTACTTTATACTTAGTTCTTTAAGCTAATTCTAAGGATCTTTAACTATACTATCTATAGTATATAAAGTAAACTATAGATATCCTCGTAAAATCGCTTAATAAACTAAGTATAAGCTTAGTTAAAAACACTATAGACTATAGTTAAGGAAATCCCTTAAATATCCTTAAATATCCCTTAAAAATCGCGGTAAAGTTTATCCTATATCTTCTAGGGTGCTTCTATAGTTAAAAACGGGTTAAACTATAGTTAAGATATCCCGCGGAAATCCTTAGAAATCCCTTAAAGATACTAGCAAAATCCGCTTAATAGTTTCTATAATATCTCTTATAGTTAAATATATCGTAAACTATAGTTAAGTAAGCTCCTAACTATCCGTAGTTATATCCCGGAAACCTTAGCGGGGTCTAACCGGTAATATTCGTCGTATCTCCTTAAGCGAGCCTTTATAGTGCGTGCTCCGGGCGTTCTTATCGCGGGGTTCCGTAAAGCTTTCTTAAAAGTAAAGTAAGGAGTCCGGGCGTAGCCGTTTAGATTTTATAATAACTCCTTTAAGTAAAAAAGAAAAGCTAACGTCCTTATCGGTTTAAAGTAAAAATAAAGTAAAGGGGGTGCTAAGTAATAGCTTCGTAGTAGCGATTTTACGCCGTATTAGTAATATGCCGTCCTTATTTTTTTAATAGTTTTATCGGCCTATTTAGCCGATAGTAGCCGGGTAGCTTAAGATAGTTAGTAAGCGGCTTTATTATAGATCCTTACCTTATATTTAATTATACGGCTTTATCTTTATTAAAGTAATTAGCGCGTTTAGCTAGAACTTATAATAACGTTTTTTTAACTCTCCTTTAAAGCGTATATTCGGGCCCTTATTAAGTAGTAAGAAGTCTCCGCGCCGGGGTATGCTTAAGTTCCTTAGCGGGATATATTATAAAATACTAGCTTTATTCGGGCCTTATTTTATATTATTATCCTACTTACCCTTCTTACGCCGTTTTTTAATCCTCTGCTAAGTCTCCCGTTTTACTTACTAGCTTTATAAGCCGCCTATAAGCGAGATATTATATCCTACCTACTACCGCTATTATAATTATCCCCTGCTCTTTATCGCTAGGCTTTCCGACTTATTATCCTTTTTATATAGCGCTACTACTTATGCCTTTCCGCCGACCGACGCGCGTTTAGCTACCGGGAAGGTATTAAGGTAAAGGTACGCCGTCCCGCTAATATTAATAAGTATAGTAAGCACTAAGGTATCGAACGTTTATATTCCTACTTAAAAGCGGGTAATAAGGTCCTTAATAGCCTTAATGCTTAACTCCTCGCTCTTAAGGTTCTAAACGTACTTAATAGTCTTAAAGAACCTTTATATAAAGGGGGCCTTAAAAGTAAGAATATAAAGCGCGTAGTCGGTACGGCCGATAAGGCGGATATTAAAGCCTAAGAACTTTATTACTTAAGTTAAAGTTAAGTCGCGTTTAAACTCTTCGCGGGCTTATAAGTAAAACTTAGTATAGTTTATAGCTAAGTAGAAACTCTTAATTATTATAATCTCGTCGCCGGAGTATAGGCCTATAAAGCTAAGTTTATTAAGGATTATATTAGTTATTACTAACGGCTTTTATAAGATTAAGCAGCGGAATATATCGCGAGGCTAGTTATCGCTATCTCCTCCGGTTAAGGAAGGATAGCGGATAGACTATAATAAGGCGCTTATACGCCTCTATATAGCTAAGCTAAGTATAGCGGGAGGCGGGAAGAGCGTTCGCTAAGCGGGACTAAACGGGTCCTTAAGGCTTATAGCGGCTATAAGCTAGGAAGGGGATTTTATAGTATAGGCTAGACCGTATATAAAGCAAGATAGGGTTTTAGCCGTAGTCGCTTAAGACGCCGCTATAAACCTAGCTATAAACTAGTTAAGCTAGGCCTTAAATATATAGTTAAGGACG
>JAPEBW010001531.1:0-22645 GCA_027405785.1 Ophiocordyceps robertsii | reverse complement strand
AAGCGGGCTAGAGAAGTAGTTACGGAATAGCTAATCTCGGCTATAAGAGACGTTAAACGATAAAAGGACTTAAAATAAGAGTATAAGGATTATAAGCTTAAAGTAAAGAAAGTTATATATATAGAAGTAAGCGAGGTACGGCGGGTTATAGCCGGCGGTAAAGGGAAATATAGTTATAGAAAGAAGAAAGGAAAGGAGAGAGGGCAGGCGGCGGAGAGAATTTAAATAAGTATGCTATAAGGCTAAAAGGGCCTTATTACTTAAAGTAAATAGCGGTATATTATTATTAAAATAACTAATTACCTTAAGCGTAGTAAGTTATAGTTTCTTATAACCTATAATAGCTTTTAAGTCTTATGCTTAAGCTTAACCGCTTAATTCTCTTAGTTAAAGAGTTTCGTATTAAGTTATAAGGGCCGCGCGTTATGCTTTTATTTAAACTACTTAAGTAGCTAACTCCTTTTATGCCTTTTCGAAGGCTTTTACGATCTTTAGCGAGAAGACCGCTTTTTTATTTACTTACGAGTTATAGCTGCTTAGCTAGCCTTTTTAAGCTACGAGGAACTCCTTCCTTAGCTTTCCGCCGCCTTTCTTTATTATACGGCTTTATAGGATTCGTTTTACTTCTTACTTATCTAAGTAAGGTATCCTTTTATCTTAAACTAGTCTTAAGCGTATAGCTAGCTCGTCCGCTAAGCGTAGTTATACTATTAAAACGACCGGATAAATATTAAGGGACCTTTCTATATCTAGCCGGTATGCGAGCTATCTTACTTTAGTAGTAACCTTAAACGGCCCGGTATGTCTTTCTTAAAGCTTCGCTAGTTTGCTGTCCGCAATATAGTAGCCTTTACTAAGCTATAGCTAGACTTAATCGCTAGGCTTAAATTTTAGCGGGCGGTATTTTTTATTATATCTATCCTTTATAGCGGCCTAAGCGTAGGTAATAGCTAACTTAGCTTCTTTTTATAAGACCTCTTAGTTCCGTAAGTATAAGTAGTTACTTAAAAACCGGAGGCCGTCGTTTATTTTTATCCTTATAATAAGCTTACTAAAGGCCGCGTAAATTACTAAGGAGAAGGAATTATTAAAGCTAAACTAAAGGGCGACTAGTATATCGGTTTAGTATAGGTTTAGGAAATCGGCGGTAAAGAATCGTAGCGCGATTTCTATAGTTTAGTTTCGCCTTTCCGATAAGCTGTTAGTTTAAGGGTGCTAAGCGGTAGATATAAGAAGCTTTAATCCGAAAGCTTGCTATAAGGTCCGCTAAAATACTAAGGTAAACTTTATATCCCGGTTAAAGATTATCCCTTTTAAAATCCCTTAATTAGCGCGGAGCAGTTCGGTATATAACGCTTATACTTAGTCTTCCGCTATAAACTAGTCGTTGCTTAAGATAAGGAGATATATTTTTTAGAATTTATTAGTTATAGTTAGTAAAGTATTAAAGAAGTTCCTTATAAGATCTTTTTACGGGGATTGTTTAGCTTAAACTACTAAAAGCCCGGTAATAAAATCTATCGCTATTATATAGTATAAAACCGGCGGGCTTTAAATTAAGATAAGCTACTTTAGCGTCTTACCTTAATCGGTTTAGTTATAGTAGTAAGTATCGTAGCTATTTATAACCTTATCTATATATTTACTAAGCCGTAGGATTAAGAAGCTTTTAGATAAGTCTTACTATATATAGGTGCGGCTAGTATAAAAGTATTTAGCGTAGGCGTCTTTAACGATCTCCTTAATATAGGTCTTAAGGATATATAGTCTCTTATATTTATCGTTTTTTATAAAGTATAGCAACCCTTATAACTAAAGGAATAAGAGTCTAAGGACCCCGTCCTTATCGCCGAGCTACGCTATAATTTTTACTTACTATATATCTTCTATATATCTATCGATTATTTTTTAGCGGAGCGGTAATTCGATTAATGCTTCCGCGTAAAGGAATACGCAGTCCGTTATCTCGTCTTCTTAGATATATTTTAATTCCCCTTCTTAGTTTAAGGATACTAGCTTATTATCTTAATACGGTAAACGTAAGAGCGCGTCCGGCATAACGTTTTCGACGCTTAAGATATAGTATACCTTAAGCGGGAATTAGCTTAAGTATTAAGACGCGAGGACTAGCTTATCGTTAGATTTTATATTAGTAAAGAATAGGGATTTTTAGTATACGATTCCGTAGGTGCTCGCGTAGTTAGTAAAGACGACTACTTATAGTGTTTTTACGGATAGTACTATAATACGTAGCTTATATACTGCCTATACTAAACCGGCTACTTTAAGTTTTATAAGCTAGTATTAAGGTTCTCCGCCTTAAAGGGCGCGGCTTAAGTAAATAATAGGCTAGACCTTAGTTTAGGCTAGTAGCGTCTTTTTATCTTATTCCGTGCCTTTTTTTAAGTAAAAAGCTATAGCCGCTACTTTATATTCTCGGGATATATTAATTTAAATAAA
Source organism: Ophiocordyceps robertsii (assembly GCA_027405785.1). Taxonomy (NCBI): domain Eukaryota; kingdom Fungi; phylum Ascomycota; class Sordariomycetes; order Hypocreales; family Ophiocordycipitaceae; genus Ophiocordyceps; species Ophiocordyceps robertsii. Next base: position 20,185 of record JAPEBW010001531.1, on the reverse strand, counting down.
TAGTTATTAGGCGGGGTTAAAGTAGTAAATTATTTAAAGCTTAGTAAGTTTCTTAGTTAAAATCGCGAAGGCCTCTTCCTCTTCCGGAGTAAGCTAAAAAGCGGCTTTCGCGGCGTATCGAGCTTATCCTTAGCCCCTTAAAGGGACTCTATCTTCCCGTCCTACTTAAAGCAGCTCCGTCTTTCGTTTTTATAGGACGTTAACTTCTTTAGCGAAATATAAGACCGTATAGCGTAGCTACCCGGTAAGGCTAATCTATTTCTTAAGCTATTAAAGGTTCTTTAAGAACGCGATATCCCTTAAGGCTTACACGCGTTTATTTATATTTATTAAGCTAATAGCGTTTACCTTAAATCCGAGGAGCTATATAGATAGGTACGCTAAGAAGGACTTTAGTCCGGATAAGGTAATATTACGGTTATAAAAGGCGCGGAATACGGCTTCTAGATATTAAAAGTGTTCTTTAGCCGTATTAAAGTAAATAATAATATCGTCGATATAGGCCGCCGCGTATTCTTAGTATCTACGGAGAACGTTATCGATAAACCTTTAAACGTATGCTAAGGAGTTCTTAAAGCTTATAAGTATTACTAATAATCTTTTTAGCCCGTAATAGCTTATAACTATAAACCTTTCTTAGTAGTCTTAGTAAACTAAGAACTAGTAAAAAAACGATTATACGTTTACCGTATTAATAAACTTCTTTCTTTAAAAGCGTTTAATTATATCGCTTTAAAGGGGCATTAAGTAAGCGTTTAAAGTAATAATAGCGTTAATCCCTTATAAGTCTATAATTACTCGTCCTTTTTTCTTTCCGTTTACTATCTTTTATACTATAAATACTAGCGCCGCGAATAGGGTTAGCTTATAGATTTATTTTAATAGGCCTTACGCGGTTAGCTAGCCGAATATTATATTTACTACCTTCTTATCTTTATCGCTTAATAGGTATAATCTTAATACGACTTATTAATATTACTATCCTTTTACTAAAGGAATACGTATATATTTGGATTCGTCTATATATACTACTCCTTTATCTTTTTAAAGGTAAGGAAACGATTAAAGGATATCTTAGACTTTTAATACGTATTTTAGGTCTTTAGCATAGATCTAAACGCCCTCGTTAATAGTAAGTTCGGGCAGGTCCTTAGTTCGGCCGATTTTAAGTTTATAGTTTATAGTAAGATCCTTTTATAGGAAGTCCTTAGCGGGGTCTATTTTATTTAGATTTTCTATAAGGGCTTCCGCTAAGGGAGCCGTGGCGTTAACCTCTTTATATAGCTAAAACTGCTCGTTAAGGTCTATAATTATTCTTACCTTTTAGCCTTAGCGGAGTATTAGTAGTTCCTTAAAATAGTTTATCGCTATAAAGCTCTTATAATCTTATATTATTATCTAAGCGAGCTTAAGGTTATTAGGGAAAAATATTATATTACGCCTTAATAGCGGCGCCCGGACCTATATAGGTAAAGCGTAGCTAAAACTAGCTAAAATCGTTATAGTAACTAAGTAGATTACTTATCTACGTATTACTAGTCCTAGCTAGACTATTTTAACTTTAGCTTTAATCCCTTTATAAGCCTTAATCCGTAAGACTAACGTAAAGTTAATAAGGTCCCTTTAGTAAGAAACTAAAAAGTCTTAGCTAAGTAATATATTAGCCGCTAAGCGTTTTACTATTTAGGCGCCGATCCTTACCTTTACGACCGCGAGGCTACTATCTAGCCTTCTTAGTATATAAGCGGTAAATTCTGCTTATCTAATAGTAGCTATCCTTCTTACTCCTTAAATAAGAATTCGTTAAGAGGAGTTTATAGTTACGTCTTAAAAGGTCTTTATTAAGTTAGCTTAAATAAGGCTTTGGTCTGCCTTAGTGTCTATATAGGCTTTAATACTTATCCCGGGCCCTTTTTTTCCGTAGACTAATAAGCATACATAGGTAAATTATAACGGCTTATCGGGGTTTAATAGCTAAACGTTAAAGGAAGCTTTAACTATCTAAACGTTTTATAGCTTCCGAATAACTACTTACTATACTAAGCTACGTCTTTATATAGCAATATCGCGGTTAAGGTTAAGGGGGTGTTTATCTTTAACGTATTAGTAAAGCTTATTTTTTAAGGGGAATACTTTGCCGTAAAATCCGCACGCTTTATCGGCCTCCTATACTAAGTTTACTATAGTATAGATTACGGTTTCCTTTAAGCTCTTATTAGTGTCCGACTAAGCTCCTTTTATATTATACTTTTTATCCTTTAAATAGTCGTTAGTCTTTACTATAGTACCTTCCTTAGTCGCGGGGTATGCCCGTTTTAGCTTTAGCGTTAGCGAGTATATAGTCTTAAAGGTCCTTTTTCTCTTTAGCTAAAGGACCTTAACTTATATTCTTAGCTATTTAAGCGGGTTTCTTTTTTAACTTAGTAAGCGCTATAAGGTCTGAGGTATATCCGCCCTTACTAAGCGGTCTAAAAACGTAACCCTTAGTCCCGGTAAGCCTTTAATAGATAGCTAAGGCGTCCCGGACTATCCTTTAAGTGCGTATAGGGTACGGCTAGTCGGCCCTCGCCTTTTTATAGGTTAGACCTATTTCTTTCGCGCTAGTAAGTGCTTTTAAGATCCTTAAGTATATTTAACTTATAGCTAAGGAAGAATTTCTTTATATTCGTTAATCTATTTATTAATATCCTTATTCCTTACTAAGCGTTATAAGGATTCTTATAAGTAAACGTCTAGCTTTTAATAGATTACTATAGTTAAGTAGTTTAGCTAGTAAAGCGCGGCCTTAGCTTTATATTATAAGCATAATATCTAAAACTTAAAGTTAGATCTTATTACTATATCTTCGATAGTAAAGTGTTCTTTATTAAGTGCTTATATCGCTATATTTAAGTAGATTTTAAACCGTTTTTATAAGGCGGATATCTATCGGCTTAGTCCGATACTAAGCTCGCTAAGTTCTTCTTATTATAGTTTTAAGAGGTCCTTAAAATACTATTTTACCGCACTTCCTTAAAGGAAGAAGGGCAGTTAAATAGCTAATTTATCTATATAGGCCTCGCCCTTACTAGCGTTTTAGTAAATAAAGTCGATAAAACGGTTAACTCCTTAAAATATACTAGCTTTATCGTCTTCTTAGACTTTATCGAAAGATACTTTTAAAGGTCTTAATAGGTTAAATCTCTTTATATCCTTAGCTTATAGTTAAGGTTTTTCCCGGGGCTTAGTAAGCGCGTTTTCTTTTCTTAGTGCCTAAAAGAGACTAAGGAATTATTCGTTTAATATTACTACTATTCTTACTAAGGGGCTTAAGGCTATACTTAGTCTTAGTATTTACGCGCTTAGTATAGATAAGTTTAGCCTATTAAGGGTATTACTTACCGCGTCCTTATCGCTTATTATTAAGGTCTTAGTCTTAATACTCTCGCTAAGCGCTTAACCTTCCGTTTTATAAGCGTCCCGGAATTTAGTACGCTATAAGGCTATTAGCGTAAAAAGCTCGTTTTTATTAATTAAGAGTCCCGAAAATGCTTAAATTAGCGCGGCTATAGCGGACGAAGCTAAACGGTAATACTAAACTAAGAAACTACTAAGTATCCTTTAAGGCGGATTTCTAGTTAAGGCCTTTAAGCTAAACTTTATTAGTAGTATATAGTAAAAATGTCTGCTAGGCTTATTATTTTAAGGAAAGAGTAACTTTATTATAAGCTCGATCCGGAGGGTATTTAGCAAGCGGGGAGCCGGATAGTTTTAAAATCGGCTTATCCTTACTTTTTTTATTTAAAGGATAATTAATCTATCTAAGTAATACCGAATTTAGTTTACTTAGTTATATAGATTTTATCGTTTTATAGTCTATCCTTTATTAGTATTTTAAAAGCGGATTATCTTTTAAAGGGTAGTAGTCTTAGCTTAGCTAAGTAAGACTCGTTTTACGTCCTATTTAGCTCCGTAAGCTATTATAGTATAGTACCTTAAAAAAGGGTAAAGGAGATTATTAAACCGGTATACTTAATAGGCCGCGGCCTTTTTCGCTCTTATAGCTTACTTATCTCGGAGTTTTATTATAAGCGCGTTAAGGAAGAAGTGCTTATTATTAAAGTTAAACTTAAAAGCTAATAAGAGCTTTTTACCGAAGAAAATATTATTTAGCATCTAACTTTTTATAGGATAAGTACTTAATCGTGCGATATAGTTACTCTTAGCTTAGCGGATATTTAAGGGATTTCTATTTAAATAAGTAAGAATTACTACTATTTACTACGCTTTATAGCGTAAGGATAAGGGGATAAGGCGCGGACTAATTACCGCTAGTTAAGGCTAGTATTATAAACTAATTACTACTAGTTAAGGCTAGTATTATAAACTAATTACCGCTAGTTAAAGCTAGTACTATAAACTAATTACTGCTAGTTAAGCTAGTATAACGGACTAATTACTATACGTAAATATATATAAGGGTTTAAAAATAGTAAAAAGCTTATTTATTTCTTAAAAGTATAGCTAGCTACTTTATACTTAGTTCTTTAAGCTAATTTTAAGGATCTTTAACTATATTATTTATAGTATATAAAGTAAACTATAAATATCCTTATAAAATTGCTTAATAAACTAAATATAAGCTTAGTTAAAAATACTATAGATTATAGTTAAAGAAATCCCTTAAATATCCTTAAATATCCTTTAAAAATCGCGGTAAGGTTTATCCTATATCTTTTAAGGTGCTTTTATAGTTAAAAACGGGTTAAACTATAATTAAGATATCCCGCGGAAATCCTTAAAAATCCCTTAAAGATACCGGCGGAATCCGCTTAATAGTTTCTACGGTATCTCCTATAGTTAGATATATCGTAAACTATAGTTAAGTAGGCTCTTAACTATCCGTAGTTATATCCCGGAAACCTTAGCGGGGTCTAACCGGTAATATTCGTCGTATCTCCTTAAGCGAGCCTTCGTAGTGCGTGCTTTAAGCGTTCCCGTTGCGGGGTTTTATAGGGCTTCCTTAGGAGTAAAGTAAGAAGTCTAGGCGTGGCCGTCTAGATTCCGTAATATTAAGGGGTAAAGTCGCGGGGGCTAGCGATAGTATAGTTACTTATAAGGGTATTATAAGTATAAGTATAGCTAAAAAGGCGGCGGCGATATAAGCGGCGGTAGCGGTATAAGTAAAGTACTTAAGCTTAATATTATTAAAGAGCTTTAATATAAGTACTAATAATATAAACGATATATTATTTTTATAAGGGTTAGCTTAAAGGTATTTACTTTATATACCGGAAGGCGATATTTATAGTATTATTATTACTATTACTATTACTACTACTACTATTATTACTACTACTACTATAATTATTACTAGTTTAAAAGGAGGAGGAAGGAAAGGAGGGTTAAAAGCGGAGGGACGGGGTATTTATACCCCTTAATCCTTAACTTAAGGCGCGGAATACTTAGGCCGCTTAATACGCTACTAGGCTATTTAAAGCGGATAAGGTGCCCGCTTAATAGGTAAACGGGCCTCTTAATAAGTAGCCGCCTAATTAAAGGTAGGCGGCGGCGGCGGGTAAGGCTATTAAACTTACTATTATGCGGCCTTACTTACTATAATACGAGTTTAGCGCTTACTAAGCCGCGGATTAAGTAGCGTTTTATAATAGTTAGTAGCCCCTTATAATAGCTCCGAACTATATAGCGCGGTATAAAGAGCGGAGGCATTATATTAAAGTCTTTAACTTATAAGGTTATAAGGACTTAAGCTATAGCTTAAGCTTTATTATATAAAAAGGGCTAGGTCTATATATATAAACACGGACCCGCCGTATATAAGCAGGCTCTTTATAGCTTATTATTATAATACTACGGACGGCACCTATATACTAGCCTTTACTTACTCTATAACATTTACGATATATATATAATATATATATATAGGTTATACGATATATATATAGGTTAAAGAGTCTGCTACGTAGGCGCGGGGGATATACGTATATAAATTTGCGGTATCGGCGCTATGCCTTAACTAGCCACACTAGCCTACTTTTTTTGCTTGCCGGTTATCTATACGTGATTGCTGGTTAATAGGGGCGTGTCTTTGGCGGTTGAAATTGCGAGCGTGGGGGTGGATGTCAGTTGGGTCATAATATATCCTGCGTGGTCGACTTTATGTGACGTCTTGGGCCGAATACCTTTGGCGAGGGCTGGAGACCGTCGGGCTACACTCGCCTCGTATCAGACGGCCACCTCCTTGGCAATGGTAACGTATCACGTCCGGCATCTAGTAATCATGCTTCCTGCGAGCTGAAGCAACTGCAGCTTTCCCGGTGGGGTCCAGACGACACGGAGGGGAGGCATGGGTTTCTTGACCCCAACCGGAGGCAAGGCGGCGTTTTGATGCGCCTGGGGCCGTGGCGATGCCGAGGGAGGAGCAGGCTGTTGGATCTCGACCAGCTCCGGAGCGGCTCAAAGAAGAGCAGGCTGACGATGGGTTCGGTCGATGCAGCAAAGCCGCCGCGTTCGACGCCCAGTTCTTCTCGCGCCCTCGAAACGAGGCGGCGTCCATGGACCCGCAGCAGCGATGGCTGCTCGAGACGGCCTAAGCCGCAAATCCGGTGCGGGCATCGAGAGACAAGCTCAGCGTCGCCTTTGTCTTGCGCAGTACACGGGCGTGGGACTCGAGCTCCTCGCGTACCCCATCTTTGCAGAGACGCTACGCCGCCGCCCGAATCGACATGTCGTCAGTGTCCCAATGCGGCGACAGCGACGTACATCCCGCCGCTCTCGACGCGGCGGTACACCTCTTGCTTGCGCAGATATCCAAGGGCATGTCTGGTCCTCTGATCCTCTGCCGACCCTCGTGCCGCAACAGCTGCCACGCCGTCTTGGCGTCCATCCACGTCGTGGACGACGATGCATCGCCCCGCCGTGCCCTTGAGCGCGTCGTCGTTGTGCCAGTGTCACTGGCAAGTGAAGGTGCAGAGAAGAACGGGGAGACAAAGCTTTTATACCGCATCGATTGGAAGCCCCAGCTGAGCCGAGGGGCCCGCAAAACCGGATGGTGTTCCTCGTCGACTCTGGACATGAAGCCCAGCAGCGATTTGCCATCCATTTGTCCAGGCAGTATGACGGAGATGTGGTGCAGATTTGCCAAGTGCAAAATGCTGCATGGGCCGATGACGACATCGTCGTTTCTCTCGTTCAAGTGGGCAGGCCCTATCTGTCGGACCTCGACAAGCACAGCTTCGAGACTGTCAAGGCACTGGTGCAAAAGACACAGAACCTGCTCTGGGTTACTGCGCCACACAGCAAGGACGATAACCTGTCTTCTCACCTAGGCACGGCCAAGGGGTTTCTCCGCGTCATCCGGTCCGAAGAACCTATCAAGCACATTGTCGCGTTGGCTTTGGAGTCGAGCGGCGATGAGACTTGTGCCGGCCTTGTTGGCCAAGTCGTCCTTCTTGGCCCAGCCGTCGTCTACAGAGACGGGCTTTATCGTTTGCAACGGAAACCTCGCCATTGGGCGGCTTGTCTCTTCCCTTGAACTCGATCAAGACAGGCGTGGATGCCTGGGCAGGCCTTGGCACTCGCATTCGGGACCCCCGGCATGCTCGGTACGCTCCGCTTCGCTCAAGATGCGCAGCATGCCGACGCTCTCGCACCCGGGGAAGTCGAAATCGAGGCCAAGGCGTGGCCGCTATCGTTTCGCGACCTGTTGGTTGCGCCCGGCCGCTTCACCGATCAAGAGCCGGGTTTCGACTGCGCCGGCGTCGTGACACGCGCGGACCCGTCGACCGACTTCAAGCCCGAGTGTGCATGATCAAGCTGGGCTGTATGCGCACGTACCCGCCTGCTCCTGCCGAGACGGTCTTCAAGATCCCAGACCACGTCTCATTTCCCGATGCCGTCGCGGCTCTTCTTCCCGGCATTGATCAATGTGGCTCGCATCCAAACATTGGCGCCAACAACATGCTCCCCATGCAAGGTTTTGCCAAGAATGTCTCGTTTAGTGCCGTTGACCTTGCGCTAACCAACGTTCGTCTGACCGCCGAGCTCATGCAGGCAGTCGTTCATCTCATCGTCCGACCCCGGTGCACCAATTTTCCGTAACAGGAACCGAAAAGCCTTTTCGGTATATGCAGAGCGGCAGGAACACGGGGCGGGTCGTCATGACGGCGAGCCGTGAAGGGGAAGTTGCCGTAGGTTGGGCACTTGCATCTCGTTTATGCGTTACGCGACTAACACACCTCCTGTCTAGAAATTCACTGTCAAGCAAGGCACCCGGCAGTTTGACTCCAGCGCTTCATGCCTTGATGCCGAAGGATTGGGTGGCCTGGGCCTGGCCATTATCCGCTGGATGGCCGACAAGGGCGTCAAGTCCATCATTGTGCCGCCTCGCTCAGGTCCGTCATCGCACGCGGCGGCAGATGTCGTCTCTCAGCTTCGATACCGGGGAGTCCAGGTGGTGACGCGTCATTGTGACGCATTCAACTTGGGCTGGATGCGTTGTGGCCGAGCACACGCAATTCTACAAAGGCAAGTTTGAAAAGTCCCGGGGCCTCAACCCTGTCGAAGCCGTCGACCTGCTCGCTCTGTTGCGACCCAACGTTGCCAGTCGCGCAGGACATCGACCAGAGCCAGCTCCTCGTGGGCGCCGTCACCCCCGCCGACCCTCAAAAGCCCCTGTCCGACTATGGCGCCGACTCGCTCATGGCCGTTGAGCTGCGCAACTGGGTCCGCCAGGACTTGAACGCTGCCTTGGCAGTCTTTGACATCGTGGGCAGTGACGCGTCCATCTCATGAAGATCCGCAGCCAAGTTATAGCTATCCATCTTTTGATTCCTACAAATGCAGCTAATCGACGTGGGATTTATATAGGGGGAAGGAGGAGGGGGGTGCTCCTGATATCATTCCTTTGTTTCCGGAAGCAACTCCGTCTCACCTATGCTTCTTTCTGCAGCCCCTTGGAGATCGATTAAACAACGGTGCCCGCCAGGTACCATGAGAAAATACAACCTGGGAACCATGTCCTTATCCGACATGCCGTCCCTTTCCGACACAATTGCATTAGGGAACGCACGAAAGAAGCGTGTGGTTGTCAGGCGAAGCTCGATACGAGCCAGGTTCTTACCCAGGCAAGCTCGGCAACAAGTCAATATAATGGTGAGCACAACGGGACGGGTCGATAGCTTACTGCGAGAGCCTCCACCAAATGGCAAGGTACAGTCCTTCATCTCTTGTGTGACATTTTCCCATCTTTCAGGGTAGAACCGGTACGGATCCAGAAACGCATGCTCGTCGCGGTGCAGGCTGTAAGCCTGCGTCGTGACGGTGGCGCCCCCCGGGACGAAGTGTCCTTTGAGTGCGGCGCCTCCGTCAGGCACGCGTCTCGGAAGGCCAGCTGGCAGGGCCGAGTAGAGTCGTAACGTCTCATTGACAACGCAATTCAAGTATTGCAGGCTCTTCAAGTCGTCGTAGCTAAAGTCCTCTTTGATCGTCGCAATCTCCTTGACAAGCCTGATTCGGACAGACGGGTGCTTGCAAACGGCCCAGACAAGATAAATCAAGGTATTCGCCGTCGTGTCGCTGCCACCGACGATAAAGGTATGGGCGTTATCGCGAACCTGAGCCCGTGTCCAAGTCTCTTCGGACTCGGCTGTGTATAGCTTGGAGAAGACTGTTGGCTGAGGGTCGAGACCAGTCTGCTCCACACGGGTGCGGTGCTCGTCTATAGCTGCTTGGGCGTAGTCGAAGGTTCGCTTTACCGTCTGGACCGCTCCTTGATAGATTGGGATCGGCAGGAATCGCGACAGCATGACCATGAATGGAAACTGGGTGCTAAAGGCCGAAGCCCAGCCCAGGTTGCCGTAATCAGCAACCACGCCGCCTTTCTATGTGGGCAAACACGGCCGCCGTCAGTACTAAATCAGCAGTTGTTCAGGACAGGCAATATGCATACCCTGCCGCTGTCCAGCTGGCCAAACGATTGGCCAAACGTCAAGTCTCCAATGATATCGAACGAAAGGAACATGAACCACTTGGCAACATCGACAACGCCACGGGTCTCTTGCTCACTACGGATGCGATCAATAGCCATGCGAACCTTGGTGTCAATTCGAGGGAGAAAGGTCTTCAGGCCCGTCTCCGACATGGGGCCCGACAATAGGCGCCTATACTTGCGGTGGAGGTCGGGATCAACCTCGTTAAAGATGCCGGACGTGTTGGGGACGAGCTTCGTGTAGTACGACGACTTGAGGAACCCGTTCTTCACACTGTGAATGCGCTGAGCCGTCGCCGGGTCCGAGATGGAGATCTCGTTTGGACTGAAGCGCACAATCGGGCCATATTTTGCGTGCAGGTCATGGATCCAGGACGGGTGGCGGCCGAAAAACATGTAGAAGTCGGAAGGCTTTACTGTGAATCTCGTGTACCACGGCCCAGGAATATGCGACAGGGTGTTCTTAACGCCGGCGTTTATATACTAGAGGCTGCCATGTTAGAGCTGGACGTCATACAAGATCGGGAACTTAACACCAGTACCGTAATTAACACGACGAATATGACTGCAGCCCCGATGTGCAGGGGGCTCAGCTTGAGCAAGTCCATAGCTGTCATGGCAATCGAGAACTTTCGGCCAAGGTGCGAGTCCAACCGGTGCGTTGCGATCTAGAAGGTCTGTCTTTTCTTAATTGTCCAAAGAGGATCGGGAAGTTAGCCTTCGGGGAGTAGCCCAGTCTCTTGTCTTTATAGCCAGCGGTTGTTGCTTGGGCCTTGGCTACGAACCATCTTGAAACGTAAAGCTAGGTTTAGTTTGCCGGACCATGCTTTGAAACAAAAGGGCCATAGCAATGTGACTATACAATCTATCCTAACACTCCTAGATCATTAAAATGCTTCAGCCCCTTCAGACACCGCACTAGTAAAGCCCTCTTGCCCCAGTGCCGCTCGGCGAACATTCTCTATAAGTGCCTACTGACAATCTTTAAGCATACCTTTAGAGGGGTTATTACGCCCCGCCTATTTACTCATATCTTATAAGTGGGCCTGTAACACTTCCCCATTGCATTGACCTAGGGGTCTAAGCGTTATAGACATAGGGTGCACGTTAAACAGTTAAGTTAGTTGCTAAAAGTTTGTAATTATATATAAGATCACCTTTTCTAAGTACCTAATTATAAATAATTAAATAAAGACTACTTATAAAGTAAGACCTATAATATTAGGATAATTAATGCTTAAGTTATAAAACTATATTACTTTCTATTTTATAATTATTTTATAAGATATAATATTTATAATTAAAGTATATTTTAAGATTTTAATACTTTTACTTTATTTTACTTATATATTTATTAAAAGATAAGCATTCTTTTTAAAAACATATTCTTTTATATAAAAGATTACTTATATTATAATATATAAGAAGAGCATATAAAACTATTAAATTTAAGTAGTTAACTATAAATTAAAAAGTAAGTTAATACTTTTTTAAATCTACTTTTATAAGTTATAGGAAGTAATAAAGTAGTTAGAATAAGGTTAAAATTACTTAATAATTAATTTAAACTTTACGAAGTAAATACTTTAAAAGTTATAAAAATCGAATTTAATTAAATATAAGGCTTAAAAGACTTAGTAATTATATTATAAAATATAAAAGATAAGCATTTTAGCTCCTTATATATTAATTTATAAAATAGAAAGATATAAGCGATTATTAATATCTTACTTTTTAACTAAGGCTAAATATAACCTTTTAAGAGTATTGTATTATTATATTATCTTTTTATAGTTAATAGTAGTAATTCTTTTAGCTAAAGTTTAATACTCTTAAACAAAAGTAAACTTATAAGTCTATATAAAAATAAAGCTCCTTTAAGCGTATATAATTATATAAGTATATATAGCGTTTAGCTACTAACTTTATAAACTAAAAAGGTCTTACTTTATAGATAATAAAAACGTTGCTATTTTTGTTTTAAAAGTAGTAATTATAATAAAATATAAAATATAAGTATTCTAGCTTCTTTTTCATTAATATATAAGATATACGTATATAAGCAATAAGAAATATCTTTACTTTTTAATAAAGCTAAAGTAAGACCTTTTAATAATATAGTATTATTATCTTATTTTTTTATAGTAAATTATAAGTAATAAAAAGCTTTTACTTTATAAGATAATATTATAGCGTAGCTAAGGGATATAAGAGCGAGGGGGTAGTCCGCTTTATACCGGCATCGACTATAGCGCTTAGTATAATAAGACGCCCTTAAGCTTTACGTACTTAAATAAAAAGCCGAATATATCTTAATAAGATAATAGCGCGTAGCTTAGCCGGACTATATATAATACTAATAAAAAGAAGGCTTATAACGAAATCGCGGGTATAGTCCTATATGTATAGTTCGATTTAGTATAGGTAATAGTTAAAACCCTCCTCTACGCTAAGGAGCGCGCTAAAAGCGTGTTTATTATAGTATAAGCCGACTTTAAGCTTTATAAGGCTATTTAAAGCGCGATAAAGAAAGCTATATATAAAAAACTAAGATAAAGCTAAGCTTAGGGCTTAAGGGGAGGACTTAAAAAGACTTAAGTAATAGTAATAGTAGGCCTTAAAGGGCTAGTATAGTATAATACGATAGTAAAGCTAGTCCCGCCTTAATATAAATACGAGCTAGTAATAGTTTTAATAAGAGCGATACTAAATATCTTAAACTATAAGCCGAAGGATATAGTTAAAGCGATTAATGCTATGCTTAATATCTCCTTTACTATAGTAATAAGACGCCTCTTAAGCGGGAATATCGTAATAACGTTTAATATAGCGGTATAACTTTATTAATAGAACTAAGACTAAGTAAAGAGCGTCTTTAAGCTAAAGGTAGCGATAGTATATAAGGCTTATATAGTAATTATAAAGAATATCTTAATAAGGGTCTTTAAGACGGATAAGGCGCTTTTAATTAAGAAGATTGCTAATATTAATAAAGTAAAAGTTATATAAGCGTAAGTAATATACCTTTAAACTAAGACCTTAATAGCTATAACCCTTATTATTAGTATAAGTAACTTAGCGGAGGCTAATAAGCTATATAATATAAGCTTATTCTTTAAGGCTTAGATATTTTAATACGAGCTATATAATAAGTTAATTAAACTTACTTAGTATTATAATTACTATAAATATAAGTAAATTACTAAACGTTATACCTTAATATAGCTTTATACTTACTATAATAAGACCTTATATATAAGCGGCGAAGATAAGTGCTGCGTAAAAAAAGGCAAAATCCTTTATAACTATATATCTTATAGTAAGTAGTACTTAGTATAGTCCTATACTTACTTTATAGTAGTAAAAGCTAAAGATAAAGTAAGGGACTACTACTTAAACCGCTTATGATGCTTTATTAGTGCTTATAGCTAGCTTAACCCTTAAATCCCCCTCCTTTTTATAGAGAACTAAGGGCCTACTTTATTATAAGCGCGGAAACGCTTTAAGCGGCTAAGGAAGGATAGGTAAACGCTATCGGCCCCGCCGGCTAAGGTATAAGTAGTAAGCACGAACTAAAGTAATATTAAACAATATATAAAGCAATAAAGTATATTGCTTTTAACTTAAGCTATTATCTTATCTTAAATAACGAACTTTACCTTAACCCCTTATATATAAAATTAAAAGTCCTTTATTAAAGTATATAAAAAGGATATAAGCTAGTATAACTAGCTTTTAGCTACCGCGCTAAGTATAATATAATAGTGCTTTAAGAGATAGAGAAAATATAGGGCTTAAGGGCCTTGCTTTTAAAAGGTATACTATACTAACTAGTTTATAAAAAGGGCCGTAATGCGATATATATTTATAAGAGGTATAATATAAAGACGTAGATACTATAAACTAAATACGATTAAAGAGAGATAACCTTTAGCGATAGTATAAGGTTAAGGTCTTTATACTTACTACTAAAGGGAATATAAATAGGCCTAGCTAAGGCCTTAAAAGAGGTTAATAACTAAGGCCTACTAGTTTTAGTAAGGGACTTTAATATCTATTACCCGCTTTAAGACGCCTATAACTAGACTTTTAATAAAGCAAAATAGTTCGTTAAGGAGGCCGCGCGGCTCTAGCTTAAGATAGCTACGCTAAGAGGGGAATATATACGTTTCTTCTATAAGTATAAAGATAGTATAATCGACTTTATATAAGCTACGATAAAGACGGCTATATAGTTTATCGGCTTAAACTTAAACTTTATAGGGTTTAACTATATCTTATAAGTAGTTTCGTTTAAGATAGGTATAACGGAAACCTTATTCCGTTAGTAATCCTAAGTACTAAGAAGTATTAATATTTAGTAAAGTAAATACCGCTAAATATAAAGGAGTAACTAGTAAAGTAAATACTGCTAGTTACGAGTTATAACTATTAAAGTAGATACTAGTAGTTATAAAAAGAGACGATATAGCCTAACGATTAAAGATAGCTAGTATTAGCTATAAGCGGTATAAGCTAAACGGGCTTATATTCGGCTTAAGCTAGCTTCGGCTAGTAATAGGATTTATATTATAGAGATCGACCGATACTTTATATTATCGACCGATGCTTTATATAAAGCTAAGGTAAGAGGCCTTCCTTTAAAAGAGGATAGAATCTCGTAAAAGGTTTTAAGATAAGAATATTAAGTCTTATAAGCTAGTTATAAGTAATAAAGCGTATATTACTTATAACTAGTAATAAAGATAGCGTAAGCTATTTTTATTAGCTTAAGAAGTAGTTTAATAACCTTATAAGTTATATAAGGTATAAGTTATAGCTTAATATATAAAAGCATATAAAAGTATATAAAAAGGGAACCTTTTAGTAGCCTTAGAAAAGTATAAAAGGAGGTCTTCGCTTCTTTTTCCCTTAACTCCTTTCTTTTCCTCCTTTCTTTTTCTTTAGCTAGTTTTAACCCGAGAAATCCGTATAATAAGATACCCTTACTTTCTTTAGTTTAGTAGCTTATACTAAGTCTTTTTCTCCCTTTTTAGCTAGTAAATTTAAATTAAATAAATTATATAAAGCTACTTAGCGTATAAGAAACGCTAAAAGTTCCGTAATATAAAACTAGCTTATAAGAATCTTTATAAACTTAATAGCTTTAATAAAGAATACTTAGTATTTATATACTTAGTAAGTTCTTTAAGCTATTAAGTAGGAGAAAGGTATTTATTATAATTATATTTGTTTAATTATAATAAATAGAAGAAGAAATATCTACTTTTATAATATTATAGCTAACTAGTTAGCTATAAGCTAGTTTAAGATATTTAAAGCTTCTTACCCCCTTATAAGCTTTATAGATAGTAGTTCTATTTTTAAGATTAAGGCTCCTAAACCTTATACTAAAGAATTAGCTAAGCTATAAAAGTTTATTACCTCTTTTAAAGCTTATTTTTAGTTTTATCTTACTATAATAAATTAAGAAGTAGTTAAGGTTATATTTATATCTAGTTGCTTATAAGGCCTAGTAGTAATATAGTTCGAACCGATTCTTAAGGACTATATAGATAATAGTCCTAAAGATAGAAATTCCGAGATAAAGAATATTTTTAAGAATTTCGATAACTTTAAAGAAGCTTTATAAAAAACGTTTAAAATTATAGATAAGCAACGATTAGTAGAGCATAAATTAAGAAGCCTTAAGTAGGTTATGTCTTTATCGGCTTACGTAGCTCGATTCCGATAAATAACTTTTAAGCTAAAATAAGAAGATAATAGCTTAATAGCTACGTTTTATAAAAGACTAAAAGAAGAAGTTAAAAACAAAATTTACCGCTTAAATAGGCTAGAGACGCTATTAGACTATATTAGTCTAGCGGTCCGGATAGACGATAAGCAGTATAAACGCTAGCAATAGAGGAAATACTATTTAACTCCTAGCGGGGTTATTAAGAAAAATAATAAAAAGCAAAAGCGCGACTTAAGTTACGACGTAATAAACCTAGATACCCTTAAAGCAAGCCCGCTAAAGCCCGCTAAAAAAGCTATTCGATGCTTTAACTATATAAAGGAAGGCTATATCGCAAGAGATTATATTAAGAAGAGGAATTCCTTTAAGGGAAAGAATATGCTTATTCGTAAGAATAATGCCTTTTTAGCCTATAATCCGCAATATACTTTACTACTACCTTTAACTAAGGATACCGAAATCGATGCTAAGCTTATTATGCTAACCCTTAGTCTATTTAAGACTAGTTTGCTTATAAAGGGTCTTTACGAAAAAGAACCTAAAGTTAAGTTAAAAGCTAAGAGCTTAGATAACTAATAGAGAATGCTTTTAAGACTAAGGATAATTATTAGCATAGAACTTCCTTATAGACTATTAATAAAGACGATAAAAACGCTCCTTATTTTAATATAAACGTTATGCCTTTAAATATAGAAGATAGCTATAATCTTAAAAACCTTTAATTAAAAGATAAAGAGCCCTTTTTTAAGAGAGAAGATAGCGATAGGCCTTACGCTCCTTTTATAAAATATCTTAATATAGTAATTACTATTAAGAATAAGGTATATAAGTAGCTTTCTTAAACTAGATACTACGATAATAATTTCCTTATATATCTTTCGAATAAGTAAAGAAGCGGCTAGTTTTTTAAACTAAGGAAGACTTATAATAAACCCGCTATAACGATTAAGAAACTTACTACTAATACTAAGGTTTTTATAGAAAACCTTAAGGAGGATATTAAAGCTAATAAAGAGGAACTTTTATAAGAAAATACTAATAACCGGATTAAAATCAAATAACTTTTACTCTTTAAGCAGTATAATAAAACAACTATCGAAAACTATTAAGACAGTAACTTAGCTTTAACGAATAAGATAATTAAGCTAAAGGAAGATTACGTATCTCTTTTTATATATATTACTAATTTAATTAAAGATTAAGACGATCTTAAGAAAAAAAACGATAAGCTAGCTAATAAGCTTAAGGAAGATATAGAATTCCTTAACCTAGCTATTAAAAATACGTCTAGATAATATAGCAAGTATTTCGAGACTAATTATAATCTTCGTAATAAGAATTATAATTTAGAAATGCTCCTATAAGTAAAGAGATTCTTAAAAGATATGCTTAAAAATTAGCTAAAAGCGAGGTAAGAACAGATTAACGACTAAAAACGATAAAGAGAAATTAATCGTAGTAAAGGTGTTAATATTATTAATAAAGCAGTTAAGAACTATAAAGCTAGTAGAAATTTAGTTTCTAAAGCTTATAAATAGCTTAGTTACTTAGATAGACTAGTTTTATAAAAAGAATTAAGATCTACTAAGAAGTTAGTAAACAAGGTAAAAAACTAATAAGCTTAAGAATAATAAGGCTATTTCTTAGTAAATAGAACTTACTTATATTAAATAATAATTCTCTAAGTATAAAAATAACCCTTTTATTAAAATTAAGAGGACATCGCTTTAACGTATTAGTAAATTGCGGTGCGATAAGTAGCTATATTTCCCCTATAACGGTAAATTATTTAGAATTACGTTTTAAAAAAAAAGACGAGCCTTATATACTTCTTTTAGTAAAAGGATTACCCTTTAAGTATAATAACGGCAAGATTATACTAAAGACTAATCCTCTTAAGTATATAATTAGGATTTATAACTTTAAAGATTCCTTTAACGTCTTAGCTATTAGCTATTATGTTATATTAAGACTACCCTTTTTACGGAAATATAATTTAATAATAGATTAAGATAAAGGCCTTTTAAGGTTTTAAGACGATACTTTAAATATCCTACTTTATAGTTTAATAAAGGACGACCCCGGAACGAAACCCTTAAATAATTTAAATATAGCAATACCTAACGACAACTATATAAAGAATAGTAACGATAAGGACAATAAAGCTTCCTATATAGATATAAATATCACAATAATAAATATCGTAATAAAAGACGATAAGATAATTAGTATAACTAAAGACAATACGACTACGACTAGTATAATATAAGCGAAAATAACGCCGAACCTTAATAAAGAAACTAAAAGCCCTAAAGATAATTATAAAGCTACTTATAATTTATTAAGAGAAAATCTATCGAATACCTTAAAGGATATTAAGTAGCAATACCTTAAGCAAAAAGATAAGATTAAGAAGAAACGGAATAAGAGAAAGATTAAGAATAAGATATATAAGATTAACTTATAGTATTCGGAAGGTACTATTAATTTAAAGCACCCCGAAGAGCGAATATAGTATATAAGACGTTCGGAAGGTACTATTAATTTAGAACACCTTAAGGATCGTTATCTAAAAATACTTAGAAATATACTAAAGAGATATTTCGATATATTTACGCTACTACCTAAAGATAGATTACTACTACGCGGTAGTTAAGATTACGAAAT
The DNA here is from genome assembly GCA_027405785.1 of Ophiocordyceps robertsii. Taxonomy (NCBI): domain Eukaryota; kingdom Fungi; phylum Ascomycota; class Sordariomycetes; order Hypocreales; family Ophiocordycipitaceae; genus Ophiocordyceps; species Ophiocordyceps robertsii. The sequence goes on along the minus strand of JAPEBW010001531.1, from coordinate 1,793 downwards.
TAAGTTATAAGAAGGCTCTAAGCCTAGATTCCGTAAGATATATAACTTAGATAAGAAGTATCTAAAGTTATTAAAGGAATATATCGATAAAAACCTACGAAAAGGTTATATTAAAGAGTTTAAATTAGAATATAGAGCTCCTATACTATTTGCTTTAAAGAATAGTAAAAATAAAGAAAAAACTCGACTTTATATTAATTTTAAAAAGATAAATAACGATATAATAAAAGACCGGACTCCGTTACCTTTTATAAGCGAAATAAGAGATAGATTAGCTAATAAGTAGTAGTATACTAAGGTTAACCTTAAATATGCTTATAGTTAAATACGTATTAAAGAAGGAGACGAATTTAAAATAGCCTTTAAAACGCGATACGGACTTTATAAATTTTTAGTTATGCTTTTAAGATTAACTAATATACCGGCAACCTTTTAAAAGAGAATTAATAGTATATTAAATCCTTATTTAGACTATTTCTATACGGCTTATTTAGATAATATTATTATTAACTTAAATACGCTAAAGCAACACTATAAAGAAGTCGATATAGTGCTAAAAGCATTAAGAAAAGCTAGCTTATATATTTTACTAGAGAAATATAGCTTTTATATATAAGAAGTGGAATTCTTAAGGCATATAATTACTCCTTTTTATATAAGGATAGACATATAAAAGATTTCTATAATTAAAGATTAGCTAATTCCTACGAACATTAAGGAAATCTAAAGCTTTATAGGATATATAAATTATTATAGGAAGTTTATATCGGACTTTTTTAAGATAATTATACCGATTCTTTCGGTATTAAAAAAAGCTAAAACGGACCCTTTTAAGTAGAACCTAAAAGCAGACGAAGCTTTTAGAAAAATTTCAGGATTACTTATTAAAGAGCCTATATTAAATACCTATAATATAGAGAAGCCGTTAAAACTAAAAACGGATACTTTTAATTTTATATTAAGCGCGTAACTAAGTTAGCGCGATAAGAATAATATTCTTAAACCGATAGCTTTTTACTTAAAGAAGCTAGTAAGTATAGAGATTTATAATCCTATTTATAATAAAGAATTCTTAGCTACTATATATACTTTTAAAGAATTTCGGCATTATATTTTAAGAAATAAATATAAACTTAAGGTTTATATAGATTATAAGAATATTAGTTATTTTGCTATAACGTAGCAGTTAAATGCTAGGCAAATACGATAGGCTAAATTCTTTTTAGAATTTAACTATAAGATTATTTATAAAAAAGGTTCTAAGAATAACTATGCTAATATAATTAGCTAATAACCGGACCTTCACGATAAAAAAGAGCCCTATAAAGAGACCTTATTATTTTTAAATAATAATAGTAATTTAGAGTTAAAGACGTTATATATACTATTTAACGTATAAAGAGATCTTATTACTTTAAAATTACTTAAGAATTCTTATAAGAACCTCGATAAGAAAAGATATAAGAATCTTAAGTAAGAGGGAAAAATAGCGTTTTATAAGAATAAGCTATTCCTTACCCTAAAGACTAAGAAAACAGTTATAACGGATTTTTATTCGCACCTATTATACGGACATTAAGGTATTACGAAAACTTATAATAAAATTAAGAACTATTATAATACCTATAACCTCTATAAGAAAATCTAAGGAGTTATTAAGTTATACGACGTATATAATAAAAGCAAGGCTATATAATATAAGCCTTATAGTAACTTAATTCCTTTAGAAGTTCTTTTAAGACCTTAAGACTTTATAGCTTTAGACTTTATTACGAAACTACTAAAGTTTATAA
>JAPEBW010001530.1:0-22655 GCA_027405785.1 Ophiocordyceps robertsii | reverse complement strand
TCTCTTTATCTAGGAGAGTGATATTATCTTTACTTATTCAAGCAGAGGTATTAAAAAGAGATAATTAGCTTATTATATTAACAATAATTTGTAGTATATAAAGGCAGTTCTTTAATATATAGCGTATATTGCTATTAGGAAATTTAAAATATAAATTCCCTACGCCTTTAACTATAATAAAAGACGCTTTTCCCAAGGTAATAGTTATATATATATCTTTATAAGAAGAGAGGAGTGATTTATTATATACTATATGCCTAGAAGCCCCTATATTAAAGATAAAGTTGTATATATTCCCTTTTTTGTTTTTATAACATTTTTATCTACCCTAAAAATAACCTAAGAAATAGAGGAAAGAAGAGGCTTTAAAAGTCCTATAATATTTCTTATATTAGCTTTCTTTTTCTCTTTTAAAAAGGTATATAAAATGGGTGTATATAAAAAAGGTATAGTAGATATAAAGGGGGTAGAGGGTATAGAGGGTATAGAGGGCATAGAGGGTATTAAGGGTATTAAGGGTATTAAGGGTATTAAGGGTATTAAGGGTATTAAGGGTATAAAGGGCATAAAGGGTATCGAGGGTATTAAGGGTATCGAGGGTATAGAGAGTATAGAGGGTATAGAGGGTATAAAGGATATAAAGGGTATAAAGGGTATAGAGGGAAGGGGAGGGCTATTTACCTAAGCTAAGCAGTCGGAAATATAAAGTACTTCTTTAAAGGGAAAGGACTCTTTAAAGGAGGAAACCCGTCTCTTTTTTCGGCCTTTAACTACTAATTTTCTAGTAACTAAAACTCTCTCTTAAGAAGACTCTCTTAAAGAGGGTATAAGTATAAAACGCTTATTATTTCTATTTAAATAGTCCCGAGAAGGTTTAATCGGAAGGGGCCTTTTATAAAAAGAGGAGGAAAAAGAAGAAGCTTTAAGTTTAAAACCTCCTACCTTTGCTTTATCTTTATTTTCCTTAAGCTAAAAACAGTCTTTTATAGCATGGCCCTTTTTCTTATAATTCTTATAGAAGCCGGGTTTTTACTATATAAAAGGAATAGTTAATTAAAAGAGGGACTTTCTAAAGCTTTAATCCTTTTAAACTCGTCGATTAAAGAGAAAGGAAGTAATTCTAAAGTATAGGCTTAGGCGTTATCTCGAAAAGCTTAAGAAATATTAGTTATAAAGCTAAAATAGGAGCTATTTAAGCATTTTAAAATCTAGGTAATAATCACTACCTCGGGGATTTTGATTTCTCGTGTATTTAGCTTATCGAAAAGCTCTTTTATCTTATTTAGATATATCTTAATCGAAGTATAGGTTTCGAGGGTTATATTAAATAGTTCTTTTATAAGAAGAAAATTCAAAGTAAAGTTAACTAAGTTATAAAGGGGTTTTAAAGCTTCTTAAGCTAACTTTATAGTTATATAGTGTTTTATCTAAGGGAGAGGACTATCCTTAACTATAAGACGTATAAGGGCAAGGATTTCCGCTAATTTAGTATATAGATCTTAAGAGACGGCTCCGGCGGCTTTCTCCCGGATAAAAACGGATTCTATTCGGAGTAACTAAGAGGAATACTTTAAGGAACCTTTTACCTTGCTAAGTTAGTATTCGTTCTTAGTAGCTATGCTTTTTATAGATTTTTTCGAGAGGTATTTTAGTATAAACGTTAATTAAAAAGAGAGGAGGTAAGTAATATTAATAGAAAGAATATTAGTAAAAGAATATAATAGGAGGGGTTTAAAAGAATATAGGGAGAATTGTATTAAAAAGTGCGTTCGTCGTTATAAAGGGAAAAACTTTTTTAGAGGTTTTTTATGTTTAATATAGTCTTAAAGATATAGTTATAAAGATATAAGGTATAGGAAGGAGGAGGAGAGGGGAAAAACAAAGAACCGAGTCCGATAAGATATCGGGAGAATTCCGAAGAAAATACGCTTAGTAAGCGCGACTACGTAGAAGGTAGGAAAGAATTTTACTAGATTTTGCCGATTACGTAAAAGTCGGAAAAGCGTCGGCAGGGGTCGGGGGTAAGTCTAGCTTAAAGGGAAGCCGGGCTTATAACTAATTAAGGAGCAAATAGGTGTAAAAGAGAGTAGGCTTATAGCTATAAGTAAGGGGACTATAAAGATATAAAGAGTGTGCGAAAAGATAAAGAAATAGGTAAGATATGTATATATAAGGTTAATAATCTATTTAAGGTAAAGGGGGGACTAAGGCTTTCTTATATAGACAATTCCTAAGCTATAAGTGACTTAAGTAATTTAGAAAAGAGCCCCTATTTAGCGCAGTTATGCATAGTAGGTTAATAGCTATTATTAAGTTAATATTATATTTATAAGCCTAGGGATTAATCCCGCAAGGAATACGAGGTGGCGTAGCGACTTAGCACGGATTATATATATAGTCTTTATACACACCTCTTCCTAATCTGCTTATATCTTGCTTATATGTGGGTGGAATAATATAAAAAAATATGTATAGTATGTAGAATTGTATAGCGGATTTAATGTACATTTTAGCATATTTATGTTATATGTTATTTATGCTGTATATAGCCTATAGGCTGCGGGAGAGTATATTTTACTCCCTTATACCGCTAATAAAGATTTCCGGCTATACCTTAAAAAATATAAAAGCGGCGGGGGCTTTTAGATAGTAAGAGCTAAGCGGGAGGAATAGCTAAGTTACTATAAAACTAGCTATTTAAACCACGCTATAGTATAAAGCTAAGAGGTAAGTTAATTAAGTTAAGTATTTAAAAAGGGTAGTATAAGCTATCCTTTATAATACTATAGTTTAAGTTAAATCTATTAGCTTAAGCGTAGCTATAAAAAGTAGCGTAAGTTTATATAAAAGCTTAAACTTAAAGGTTTTAACTCTTACTAAAGGACTTAAGGCTATAAAGGATAGCTGCTTTATTTCTAAAAAGCTTAAGCGCTTACTTATATCTTTTATATTAAAGGTATAAAGGCTTATAAAAAAGCGGGCTAAAGAAGTAGTTATAAAATAGGTAGTCTTTGCTATAAGAGATATTAAACGATAAAGGGACTTAAAATAAGAGTATAAGGATTATAAGCTTAAAGTAAAAAAGGTTATATATATAGAAGTAAGTAAGGTGCGGCGGGCTATAGCTAGCGGTAAAAGGAAATATAATTATAAAAAGAAAAAAGGAAAGGAAAGAGGGTAAGCGGCGGAGAGAGTTTATATAGGTATATTATAAAGCTAAAAGGGCCTTATTACTTAAGGTAAACAGCGGTATATTATTATTAAAATAACTAATTACCTTAAGTATAGTAAGTTATAGTTTCTTATAGCTTATAGTAGCTTTTAGGTCTTATACTTAAGCCTAATTACTTAATTCTCTTAGTTAAAGAGTCTTATATTAAGTTATAAAGGCTATATATTATACTTTTATTTAAACTACTTAAGTAGCTAACTCCTTTTATGTTTTTTTAAAGGCTTTTACGATCTTTAGTAAGAAGACTGCTTTTTCGTTTACTTATAAGTTATAGCTACTTAGCTAGCCTTTTTAAGCTATAAGGAATTCTTTTTTTAGCTTTCCGCCGCCTTTTTTATTATATAGCTTTATAAGATTTATTTTACTTCTTACTTATTTAAGTAAGGTATCCCTTTATCTTAAACTAGTCTTAAGTATATAGCTAGCTTATCCGCTAAGCGTAGTTATACTACTAAAACGATTAAATAGATATTAAGAGACCTTTTTATATTTAGCTAATATATAAGCTATCTTACTTTAATAGTAACTTTAAATAGCTTAGTACGTCTTACTTAAAGCTTTACTAGTTTACTATCCGCAATATAGTAGCCTTTACTAAGCTATAGCTAAACTTAATCGCTAAGCTTAAACTTTAGCGGGCGGTATTTCTTAATATATCTATCCTTTATAGCGGCTTAAGTATAAGTAATAGCTAACCTAGCTTTTTTTTATAAGACCTCTTAGTTTTATAGGTATAAGTAGTTATTAAAGAACTAAAAGCTATTATTTATTCTTATCCTTATAATAAGCTTACTAAGGGCCGCGTAAATTACTAAGGAGAAAATATTATTAAGGCTAAACTAAAAAGCGATTAGCGTATTAGTTTAGTATAAGTCTAGGAAATTAGCGGTAAAGAATCGTAGCGCGATTTTTATAGTTTAGTTTCGCTTTTCCGATAGGCCGTTAGTTTAAGGGTACTAAGCGGTAAATATAAAAAGCTTCGATTTAAAGGCTTGCTATAAGGTCTGCTAAAATACTAAGGTAAACTTTACGTCTTAGTTAAAGATTATCCCCTTCGGAATCCCTTAATTAGCGCGGAGTAGCTCGGTATATAATACTTATACTTAATCTTCTGCTATAAACTAATTATTACTTAAAATAAGGAGATATATTTTTTAAAATTTATTAGTTATAGTTAGTAAGGTATTAAAGAAGTTCTTTATAAAATCTTTTTATAGGGATTATTTAGCTTAAACTACTAAGAGCTTAGTAATAAAGTTTATCGCTATTATAGAGTATAAAACCGGCGGGCTTTAAATTAAAATAAGCTACCTTAACGTCTTACTTTAGTCGGTTTATTTATAGTAGTAAATATCGTAGCTATCTATAACCTTATTTATATATCTATTAAGCTATAAGATTAAAAAGCTTTTAAATAGATCTTACTATATATTAGTATAGTTAGTATAAAAATATTTAGTATAGGTATCTTTAATAATCTTTTTAGCGTAAGTCTTAAGGATATATAGTTTTTAGCGTTTATTATTCTCTATAAAGTATAATAACCCTTACGATTAAAGGAATAAGAGTTTAAGGATACTATCTTTATTACTAAGCTACGCTATAATTTTAACTTACTATATATCCTCCGTATATCTATTAATTATTTTTTTAGCGGAGCGGCAATTTAATTAATACTTCCGTATAAAGGAATACGCGGTCCGATATCCTATCTTCTTAAATTCGTTTTAATTCCCTTTCCTAGTTTAAGGATACTAGCTTAATATCTTAGTACGGTAAACGTAAGAGCGTATTTAATATAATGTTTTTAACGCCTAGGATATAGCATACTTTAAGTAAGAATTAGCTTAAGTATTAAGACGTAAGGACTAGCTTATCGTTAGATTTTATACTAATAGAGAATAAGGATTTTTAGTATACGATTTTATAAGTACTTATATAGTTAGTAAAGATAACTACTTATAGCGTTCTTATAAATAGTACTATAGTATATAACTTATCTACTACTAATACTAAACTAGTTACTTTAAGTTCTATAAGCTAATATTAAAGTTCTTTGCTTTAAAAGGCACGGCTTAAGTAAACGATAAGCTAAACTTTAGTTTAAGCTAGTAGCGTCTTTTTATCTTATTCTATGCCTTTTTTTAAGTAAAAAGCTATAGCCGCTACTTTATATTCTTAGGATATATTAATCTAAATAAATCGTTATTAAGCGAGGTTAAAGTAATAAATCGTTTAAGGCTTAATAAGGTTTTTAGTTAAAATCGCGAAGGCCTTTTCTTCTTTTAAAGTTAGCTAAAAAGCGGCTTTCGCGGCGTATTAAGCCTATCCTTAGCCCTTTAAGGGGACTCCTTCTTCTTATCTTACTTAAAGTAGCTTTATTTTTTATTTTTATAAGACGTTAACTTCCTTAGCGAAATACGGGACTATATAGCGAAGCTACTTAATAAGGCCGATTTATTTCTTAAGCTATTAAAGGTTTTTTAAGAACGCGATATCCTTTAAGGCTTTTACGCGTTTATTTATATTTATTAAGCTAATAGCGTTTACTTTAAATCCGAGGAGCTATATAAATAAGTACGCTAAAAAGGACTTTAGTCCGGATAAAGTAATATTATAGTTATAAAAGGCGCGGAATATAGCCTTTTAATATTAAAGGTATTCTTTAGCTATATTAAAGTAAATAATAATATTATTGATATAGGCCGCTGTATATTCTTAGTATTTACGGAGGATATTATTAATAAACCTTTAAACGTATACCGGGGAGGTCTTAAAGCTTATAAGTATTATTAATAATTGTTTTAGCTTTTAATAACTTATAACTATAAACCTTTCTTAGTAGTCTTAGTAAACTAAAATCTAATAAAAAAATAATTAAATATTTACTATATTAATAAACTTCTTTCTTAAAAGGCGTTTAATTATATTGCTTTAAAGGGGCATTAAGTAAGCGTTTAAAGTAATAATAGCGTTAATCCTTTATAGGTTTATAATTACTTATCCTTTTTCCTTTTTATTTACTATCTTCTATATTATAAATACCGGCGCCGCAAATAAAGTTAGCCCGTAAACTCGTTTTAATCGGCCTTATGCGGTTAGCTAGCCGAATATTATATTTACTACCTTCTTATCTTTATTGCTTAATAAGTATAATCTTAATACGACTTATTAGTATTACTATCCTTTTATTAAAGGAATATATATATATTTAGATTTATATATATATACTACTCCCTCGTCCCTTTAAAGGCGGGGAAATAATTAAAGGATATCTTAAACTTTTAATATATATTTTAAGTCTTTAGCGTAGATTTAAACGCCCTTATTAGTAGCAAGTTTAAGTAGGTCCTTAGTTCGGTTAATTTTAAGTTTATAGTTTGCTATAAGATCTTTTTATAAGAAGTCCTTAGCGGGGTTTATTTTATTTAGATTTTCTATAAAAGCTTCGGCTAAGAGTATAGTAGCGTCGACCTCTTTATATAGCTAAAACTACTTATTAAGGTCTATAATTATCCTTACTTTTTAGCCTTAGCGGAGTACTAGTAGTTCCTTAAAATAGTTTATTGCTATAAAGCTTTTATAATCCTATATTATTATCCGGGTAAGCTAAGGGTTATTAAGGAACAATATTATATTACGCCTTAATAGCGGCGCTTAAACTTATATAAGTAAGGCGTAGTTAAAACTATCTAGAATTATTATAGTAATTAAGCAAATTACCCGTTTATATATCGCTAGTCTTAGCTAAACTATCTTAACTTTAGCTTTAATCTTTTTATAGGCCCCGATTTATAAAATTAAGGTAGAGTTAATTAAGTCCCTTTAATAAGGAACTAAAAAGTCTAAGCTAAGCAATATATTAGCCGCTAAGCGTTTTACTATTTAAGCGCTAATCCTTACCTTTATAACTACGAGGCTACTATTTAGCCTTCTTAGTATATATATAGTAAATTCTACTTATTTAATAGTAACTATTATTCTTACTCCTTAAATAAGAATTCGTTAAAAGGAGTTTATAGTTATATCTTAAAAGGTTTTTACTAAGTCCGCTTAAATAAGGCTTCGGTCTGCCTTAATATTTATATAGGCTTTAATGCTTATTCCGGGCCTTTCTTTTCCGTAGATTAGTAAGCGTATATAAGTAAATCGTAATAGCTTATTAAGGTTTAATAGCTAAATATTAAGCGAAGCCTTAACTATTTAAACGCTTTATAGCTTTTAAATAACTGCTTACTATACTAAGCTATATCTTTATATAGTAACGTCTTAGTTAAGGTTAAAAGGGTGTTTATCTTTAATATATTAATAAAGCTTATTTTTTAAGGAGAATGCTTTATTATAAAATCCGTATACTTTATTAGCTTTTTATACTAAGTCTACTATAGTATAGATTGCGGTTTCCTTTAAGCTTTTATTAGTATTTAACTAAGCTCTTTTTATATCGTACTCTTTATCCTTTAAATAGTCGTCGGTCTTTACTATAGGTTTTTTCTTAATCGCGGGGTATACCCGCTTTAGCTTTAATATTAGCGAGTATATAGTCCTAAAGGTTCCTTTTCTTTTAAGCTAAAAGACCTTAGCTTATATTCTTAACTACTTAAGCGGATTTCTCTTTTTACTTAGCGAGCGCTATAAGGCCTATAGTATATCCGCCTTTACTAAGCGGTCTATAAATATAACTTATAGCCGCGGTAAGCCTTTAATAAATAGCCGGGGCGTCTTAAACTATCTTTTAAGTACGTATAAAGTATAGCTAATTAGCTCTTACCTTTTTATAAGTTAGACTTATTTCTTTTACGCTAATAAGTGCTTTTAAGATCCTTAAGTATATTTAACTTATAGCTAAAAAAGAATTTCCTTAAATTTATTAATCTATTTATTAATATCTTCGTTTCTTACTAAATATTATAAGGATTCTTATAAGTAAACGTTTAGCTTTTAGTAAATTACTATAGTTAAGTAGTTTAGTTAATAAAGCGCGGCCTTAGCTTTATATTATAAGCGCGATATTTAAGACTTAAAGTCGGATCTTATTACTATATTTTTCATAGTAAAGTACTTTTTATTAAGTGCTTATATCGCTATATTTAAGCGGATTCCGAACCGTTTTTATAAGGCGGAGATTTATTACCTTAGTTTAATACTAGGCTTACTAAGTTCTTTTTATTATAGTTTTAAAAGGTCCTTAAAATACTATTTTACTATACTTTCTTAAAGGAAGGAGGGTAATTAAATAGCTAATTCGTTTATATAGGCCTTGCCTTTATTAGCGTTTTTGCGGATAAAGTTAATAAAACGGTTTACTCCTTAAAACGTACTAGCTTTATTATCTTCTTAGACTTCGTTAAAGGATACTTTTAAAGGTCTTAATAAGTTAAATCTCCTTATATCCTCGGCTTATAGTTAAGGTTTTTCTTAAGGCTTAGTAAGCGCGTTTTCTTTTCTTAATACTTAAAGGAGATTAAGGAATTATTTATTTAATATTACTACTATTCTTACTAAGGGGCTTAAAGCTATACTTAGTCTTAGTATCTACGCGCTAAGTATAGATAGGTTTAGCCTATTAAGGGTATTGCTTACCGCGTCCTTATTGCTTATTATTAAGGTCTTAGTCTTAATACTCTTACTAAGCGCTTAACCTTTTATCTTATATATATCTCGGAATCCGGTATACCGCGGGGCCCTTAGTATAAGAAGCTTATTTTTATTAATTAAAAGTCTTAAAATGCCTTATTTAGCGCGGCTATAGCGGATAAGGCTAAACGGTAATACTAAACTAAGAAACTACTAAGTATCCTTTAAGGCGGATTTTTAATTAAGGCCCTTAAGCTAAACTCTATTAATAGTATATAGTAAAAATATCCGCTATGCTTATCGTTTTAAGGAAAAAGTAAGTTTATTATAGGCTTAATTTAAAAAGTATTTAGCAAGCGGGGAGCCGGATAGTTTTAAGGTTAGCTTATCTTTACTTTTTCTATTTAAAGGATAATTAATCCGTTTAAGTAATACTAAATCTAGTTTACTTAATTATATAAGTTTTATCGTTTTATAGTTTTTCCTTTATTAATATTCTAAAAGCGGATTATCTTTTTAAAGGTAGTAATCTTAGCTTAGCTAAGCAGGACTTATTTTACGTTTTATTTAGCTTTATAGGCTATCGCGGTATAGTACCTTAAAAAAGGGTAAAGGAGATTATTAAACCGGTATACTTAGTAGGCCGCGGCCTTTTTTACTTTTATAGCCTACTTATCTTAAAGTTTTATTATAAGCGCGTTAAGGAAAAGGTGCTTATTATTAAGATTAAACTTAAAGGCTAATAGAAGCTTCTTACTAAAGAAAATATTATTTAGTATTTAACTTCTTATAAAATAAGTACTTAATTATACGATATAGTCGCTTTTAGCTTAGCGGATATTTAAGGGATTTCTATTTAAATAAGTAGGAATTGCTACTATTTACTATACTTTATAGCGCGAGGATAGGGGGATAAGGCGCGGACTAATTACCGCCGGTTAAGGCTAGTATTATAAACTAATTACTGCTAGTTAAGGCTAATACTACGGACTAATTACTGCTAGTTAAGCTAGTATAATAAACTAATTACTATATATAAACGTATATAAGGGTTTAGAAATAGTAAAAAGCTTCTTTATTCTTAAAGGTATAACTAGCTACTTTATACTTAGTTCTTTAAGCTAATTTTAAAGATCTTTAACTATACTATCCTTAGTATATAGATAAACTATAAATATCCTTATAAAGTCGCTTAATAAACTAAGTATAAGCTTAGTTAAAAATACTATAAACTATAGTTAGGGAAATCCTTTAAATATCCTTAAATATCCTTTAAAAATTGCGGTCAGGTTTATCCTATATCTTTTAAGGTACTTTTATAGTTAAAAAGAGGTTAAATAATAGTTAAGATATCCCGCGGAAATCCTTAAATATCTCTTAAAGATACTAGCGGAATCCGCTTAGTAGTTTTTATAGTATCTTTTATAGTTAAAGACGTTATAAACTATAGTTAAGTAAGCTCTTAACCCTTTATAGTTATATCTTAGAAATCTTAGTAAGGTCTAACTAGTAATATTTGTTATATCTCCTTAAGTAAGCTTATATAGTATATGCTTTAAGCGTTCTTATTATAGGGTTTTATAAGGCTTTTTAAGAGTAAAGTAAGGAGTCCGGGCGTAGCCGTTTAAATTCTATAATAATAAGGGCTTATTAACTACTTATTAAGTTAAGACTAAAAGCGGGGCTTCTTACTTAGCGTATTCTCCGCACTTAGTTAGCTTATACTATTAATACTATTTTTATAATTATCCCCTTTTTATAATAAACGCCTTTATCTATTTAGTTAAAAGTATATTAAGTATACTATTTATATAAGATTTAGTAATATAAGGTTAAAGTTATATTCTTAACTTATATTATTATATAAATACGCGTATTTAAAATATAGTAGTATATACGCTTAGTAGTAATATATAATTAAATATAATATTAAATACGCGGGGCTATATATAAGGGTATAGTAATATTAATTGCTCTTAAGCAATTATAAGTATTACGCTTATATATTAGTAGCAATATACTAATTAAAAGTTTATTATACTTATCCTTATACTTTTTATTTTCTTTTTACTCTTTAACTCTTTTATTATTATTTTACTATTAAGTTTTTTATACTTTTTCGCTCTTTATTTAATATATATTTTCTACCTCTTTATTTTCTATTATATACCTCGTACTTTAAAGCCGCGCTTAACTAATAAACGCGCCGATTTCTTTTATTAAAAATAGTATTAACTCTTAAAGGGTTTAGCCTTAAAGTATTATAGTTACGATTAAGGTTCTCCTTAAGCCCTTAACTCTCTTTTAGCTAAAAAGGCAAGTATTAATATTAAGAAAGGTTAAGTTAAGGAGACGCTTAGCTTACTACTACCTTAAAATAAAAGAGTACCTCCTAAAAAGGTACTTATACTTAACCTTATACTTATCCTTAAGGATATAGCAATTAATATACCTACTAATAATTAATAAGTATAAGATAATAAGTACTTATTTAAGAGAGCTTAATAATCAGCTTACTTTTTAATAGCTTATAGTACCTAAAAAGGTCTAATATACTTAAGAGATAGCTTTCTCTTTTTATCTTTAAGGCGTAAATTCTTTATAAAAAGCATAATAAAGTTACTAACTTTATGTAAATGTAATTAGTACTTAAAGTTATAGTACTTCGCTTATACTTTATTAGCTTTTTATTAGTATTCTTTAAGTTATTATTATAAAACTTTTAGCTTATTAATTCTTACTCTTACTTTAAACACCTCTTTTCTTATAATATCGTCCTTAAAATTATTTTAAAAGTTTAGCTAGTAGCTAAAAAAGGCCTTATTAAGGGATAGCTTAGTAGTAGTAATAGTTACGTTATTATATATAAATTATATTACTTAAAGAAAGGACGCTTAGTTTATTTATTTTAAATTTATAAAGAATCTTAAATAGTAGTATACTACTTAATTTATACGTTTTATTTACTTATTAGTTTAAAGGTAAAACGCTATTTATAACCTATATCTTACTTATAAGATAAAATATAAGTTTAACTAAAACTTACTAGTAAATAGTAATTCTTTATTTATAACTATGCTTTTTAAGGGCTTATATACTAACTTAATGTTATAATAAAATGCTCTTACTAACTTAAGCGCGTTTATTATTTTAGATTACGGAATAAAGAGGCAGTACTTAGTATATTAGTTTATAATAATAAGTATTATATTAACTTTTCGTTTTTTATATTATACTTTTAATAAACATATAGTAAAGTCTATTAATAGTTCTTCTTTTAGTTATATAAAGTATAGTAATAATTATATAGCGCTATAAGGGCGATACCTTTTTAATATAGCGCCTTAATATGCTAAGGATTCTTAGATATATTAATTAATATCCTTTACTATATTCTCTTAGTAGAAATTCCTTAATAGTAACTTACTTACTTATTAGCCTTTAAAGTATCTTATTAATAGGTTATTATAGTAAAGTTATATTAACTCTTACTATAAAGTAATATTAAAAGGTACTATAATTCGTTCTTTTTATAGTAGTAATCTATTTAATCGTAATAACTAAGGATACTTCTTTTTTAAGAAGTCCTTAATCGCTTTTCGTTAAGCAATTACTATATCTTTACTTTAAGTATATTTTAGTAATTTTAATAAAGTATTAAGAACTTTTACGGTATATATTAAGAGGCTATAAGCTATATCCTTTATAGTTTTCCTTAAAAGTAGCTATTTATAACTAGCTCTCTTTTTAGATTATATAGCTAGTTACTTAAAGTCCGGTTTTAAGTTAGTAGTAGTTCGCTATATAAAAGCTTCTATACTTTCCTTATATAAAGGTAACTCGCTATACTTATACCGGCTTAAAGTTAAGCTTTCTTTTACTTATAAAGACTTTTTATTATCCCTTTATAGATTATTAATAGTTATATAATTTATTAGTACTAGCTTTAACTAAAGCTTTAATAGTAACTTTATAAATAAGGGCTTCTTACCTTTATATTTAAGCATTCTTAATTGTATATTAACTAAGTTTAACTTCCTTACTTTATACTTAATCGTAAAGTTTAATAGTGCTAAGTATATATATTATTATACTTATTTTTAAATAAGGGAGGTTTAGCGTATTAATATTTTAAGGTTAAAATAGTTAGATAAGACTTTTACTTATTACGCGGCTCCTTAAATATAGTATTACTAGTATTTAAATAACTTTATAATAGTAAATAGTTCTTAGTCCGGGACGTTATAGTTTAACTTAGTCTTAGTAAACTTTCTTAATTAAAATGCAATTAAATAGTAGCAACCCTTATTATTAAGCTAAGATAAAATGCCTACTGTTTTATATTATAATATATCGGTTTTAATTTAAGTATACCTCTTTAAGTCGTAGTATTAAGGTAAGAGTATATTAATAAATATATCTTTTAAGGACTAAAACGCTATAAATTTAGTTATGTTTAGGTTTACTTTTCTTAGCTTCTTACTATTACTACTACCTTTAAGCAGTGCGGTAAGAGATATTACTATATAGGAGTGGCAGTAAATAAAACGATAGTAGTAATTATAAAACCTAAAAAAGACTTAAATGTCTTAATAAGTATTAAGTACTGGCTATTTAGCAATTACTTTTACTTATTAAGGATCTATTAATATACTATCGACTAATAAAATAAAACTAAGGAACTTATTTAATTATTAATAGAATATATATTTAAATAGCTTTATAAATAGTTATACTATATATAGCCTTTTTATAACTTATTAAACGTATTTAGTTTATTTTTTTTCTATTTATAAGAAAATCAGGATATTATTAAGATATACTATATAAATAGGATTAATAAGGCCTTTTAACGTTTAATTAATATAGCTTTAAAAAATAGCTAAAGCGTTTATTAAGTTAAATAGTATAATAAGGTATTTAAAGTATTTATAGTAGGATTAAAAAGCTATCTTTTACTTATCGCCTTTTTTTATATAGATATACTAGTATACGTTTTAAATATTAATCTTAAAAAGAATTTAGCTTCTTTATAATAGTTAAGGATCTTTAAAATAAGAGGTAAAAGGTACCGATTTTTCTATATAATATAGTTAAGTCCTTAGTAGTTTATATAAAGATAAAAGCTACTATCTTTCTTTAAGATAAAAAGGATTAATACGCTTACTAAGCTTTATAACTCTTAAATAATACTATATCTTATAAAGTTACTAATTTAGTCCTTTAATACTTATAATTTATAATAAGATAAAGGGTAAATTAGTCTTAAAAGTAGTTTTATACTAAAAGTTAAGTAAATTATATAATCTATTCTTTTTTTAATTAATAATAAGTTAGACTTATTTACTAAGAATATATATTTAAATCGGTATAAAGTTAGTAGTATCTTAGTCTATTCTCTTTTTAAAATTCTCTTATCGTTATCCTTATTTAGTAATAAAATTAGCTTAAAGTCAGTAGCGATTATATTACGGAATCTAAACAGCCACGCCCGAACTCCTTACTTTACTCTTAAGGAAGCTATATAGAACCCCGCAACGGGAACGCTTAAAGTATATATTACGAAGGCTTACTTAAGGAGATACGACGAATATTACTAGTTAGACCCCGCTAAGGTCTTTAAAATACTACTATAAAGGGTTAAGAGCTTACCTAACTATAGGTTACGACATCTAACTATAGTTTATAATATCTTTAACTATAAAAGATATTATAGAAACTACTAAGCGGATTCCGCCGGTATCTTTAAAGGATATTTAAGGATTTCCGCGGGATATCTTAATTATAGTTTAACCCGGTTTTAATTATAAAAGCACCTTAAAAAACATAAGATAAACCTTACCGCGATTTTTAAGGGATATTTAAAGATATTTAAGGGATTTCCTTAATTATAGTTTATAGTATTTTTAACTAAGCTTATACTTAGTTTATTAAGCAATTTCACGAGGATATTTATAGTTTATCTATATACTATAAATAGTATAGTTAAAGATCCTTAAAATTAGCTTAAAGAACTAAGTATAAAGTAGCTAGCTATACTTTTAAGAATAAATAAGCTTTTTACTATTTCTAAACCTTTATATATATTTATATATAGTAATTAGTCCGTTATACCGGCTTAACTAGTAGTAATTAGTTTATAATACCGGCCTAACTAGCGGTAATTAGTTTATAGTACTAGCCTTAACTAGCGGTAATTAGTCCGTGCCTTATCCCTTTATCCTTATACTATAAAGCATAGTAAATAGTAGTAATTCTTACTTATCTAAATAAAAATCCTTTAAATATCCGCTAAGCTAAAAGCGACTATATTATACGATTAAGTACTTATCTTATAAAAAGTTAGATACTAAACGATATTTTCTTTAGTAAGAAGCTCTTATTAGCCTTTAAGTCTAACCTTAATAATAAGTACCTTTTCCTTAACGCGCTTATAATAAAACTTTAAGATAAGTAAGCTATAAAAGCGGAAGAGGCCGCGGCTTATTAAGTATACCGGTTTAATAATCTCCTTTACCCCTTTTTAAGGTATTATACTATAATAGCCTACGGAGCTAAATAAGATATAAAATAAGTCTTGCTTAGCTAAGCTAAGACTACTACCCTTTAAGAGGCAATTTGCTTTAAGAATACTAATAAAGGATAAACTATAAAATAATAAAATCTATATAACTAAGTAAACTAAATTTAGTATTACTTAAACGGATTAATTATCCTTTAAATAAAAAAAGTAAAGATAAGCCGACTTTAAAACTATTTAGCTCCTTACCCGCTAAATACCCTTTAGATTAAGATTATAATAAAGTTACTCTTTCCTTAAGATAATAAGCTTAGCGGATATTTTTACTATATATTACTAATAAAGTTTAGCTTAAAGGCCTTAACCGGAAATCCGCCTTAAAAGATACTTAATAGTTTCTTAGTTTAGTATTACTATTTAGCCTTATCCGCTATAGCTATACTAACTTAAGCATTTTCGGGACTCTCGATTAATAAAAACGAGCCTTTTATACCGGGGGCCTTATAATATACTAAATTCCGAGATACGTATAAAACAGAAGGTTAAGCGCTTAGCGAGAGTATTAAGACTAAGACCTTAATAATAAGTAATAAGAACGCGGTAAGCGATACCCTTAGCAGGCTAAACCTATTTATACTAAGCGCGTAAATACTAAGACTAAGTATAGCTTTAAGCCCCTTAGTAGGAATAGTAGTAATATTAAACGAATAATTCTTTAGTCTCCTTTAAGTATTAAGAAAAGAAAACGCGCTTATTAAGCCTTAAGAAAAACCTAAACTATAAGCTAAGGATATAAGGAGATTTAACTTATTAAGACCTTTAAAAGTATCTTTCGATAAAGTTTAAGAAAACGATAAAGCTAGTACGTTTTAAGAAGTAGACCGTTTTATTAACTTTATCCGCTAAAACGCTAGTAAAAGCAAGGCTTATATAGACGAATTAGCTATTTAATTACCTTTTTTTTTCCGAAGAAGTGCGGCGGAATAGTATTTTAAGGACCTTTTAAAACTATAATAAAAAGAACTTAGCGAGCTTAGCGTTAAACTAAGCCGATAAATATCCGCCTTATAAAAACGGTTTAAAATCCGCTTAAATATAGCGATATAAGCACTTAATAAAAAGCACTTTACTATTAAAGATATAGTAATAGGATCTAACTTTAAGTCTTAGATATTACGCTTACGATATAAAGCTAAGGCCGCGCTTTACTAGCCGGATTACTTAACTATAGTAATTTACTAAAAGCTAGACGTCTACTTATAAGAATCCTTATAACGCTTAGTAAGGAACGAGGATATTAATAAATAGATTAAGAAATACGAGGAAATTCTTCTTTAGCTATAAGTTAAATATACCTAAGGATCTTAAAAGCACTTACTAGCGCGAAAGAAATAGATCTAACCTATAAAAAGGCGAGGGCCGACTAGCCGTACTTTATACGCGCTTAAAGGATAGTCCGGGACGCCCCGGCTATCTATTAAAAGCTCGCCAGGACTAAAGGTTACGTTTTTAAACCGCTTAGTAAGGGCGGATATACCTTAGACCTTATAGCGCTCGCTAAGTTAAGGAAGAAACCTGCTTAAATAGCTAGGAATATAAGTTAAGGTCCTCCGGCTAAAAAGAAAAGGGACTTTCAGGACTATACGCTCGCTAACGCTAAAGCTAAAACGGGCGTACCCCGCGACTAAAGAAGGTACTACGGTAAAGACCGACAACTATCTAAAGGATAAAAAGTATAATATAAAAAGAGCTTAGTTAGATACCGACGAGAGCTTAGAGGAAACCGCAATCTATATTATAATAGACTTAGTATAGGAGGCCGATAGAGCGTATAGATTTTGCGGCGAAGCATTCCCTTTAAAGAATAAGCTCTACCGATACGTTAAAGATAAACACCCCCTTAACCCTAACCGCGACGTTGCTATATAAAGACGTAGCTTAGTATAGTAAGTAGTTATTTAAAAGCTATAGAACGTTTAGATAGTTAAGGCTTCCTTTAATATCTAGCTATTAAACCTTAATAGGCCGTTATAATTTACTTACGCACGCCTACTAGTTTATAGAAAAAAAAGGCCTAAGATAAGTATTAAAGCCTATATAGATACCGGGGCAGACCGAAGCCTTATCTAAGCCGACTTAGTAAAGACCTTTTAAGACGTAACTATAAACTCCTCTTAACGAATTCCTATTTAAGGAGTAGGAAGGATAGCTACTATTAGATAAGCGGAATTTACCGCTTATATACTAAGAAGGCTAGACGGTAGCCTCGCGGTTATAAAAGTAAGGATCGGCGCTTAAATAGTAAAACGCTTAGCGGCTAATATATTACTCGGCTAAGACTTTTTAGTTCCTTACTAAGGGGACCTTATTAACTTTATATCGGTCTTATAAATCGGGGCCTATAAAGGGATTAAAGCTAAAGTTAAGATAGTCCGGCTAGGACTAGCAATATATAGGCGGGTAATCTACTTAGTTACTACGACGATTTTAGCTAGTTCTAGCTACGCTTTACTTATATAAGTCTAGGCGCCGCTATTAAGGCGTAATATAATATTATTTCCCTAATAACCTTAGGCTCGCCCGGATAATAATATAGGATTATAAGAGCTTTACGGCAATAAACTATTTTAAGGAACTACTAGTACTCCGCTAAGGCTAAAAGGTAAGGATAATCACGGACCTTAATAAGCAGTTCTAGCTATATAAGGAGGTTAACGCCACGGCTCCCTTAGCGGAAGCCCTTACGGAAAATCTAAATAAAATAGACCCCGCTAAAGACTTTCTATAAAAGGATCTTACTATAAACTATAAACTCGGAATCGGCTAAACTAAGGACCTGCCCGAACTTACTACTAATAAGGGCGTTTAGATCTACGCCGAAGACCTAAAATATATATTAAAAGTCTAAGATATCCTTTAATCGTTTCCCCGCCTTTAAAAGGACGAAAGAGTAGTATATATAGACGAATTTAAATATATACGCATTCCTTTAATAAAAGGATAGCAATACTAATAAGTCGTATTAAGATTATACCTATTAAGCGATAAAAATAAGAAGGTAGTAGATACGATATTCGGCTAGCTAACCGTATAGGGCCGATTAAAACGAGTTTATAGGCTAACCCCGTTCGCGGCGCCGGTATTCGTAGTATAGAAGACGGTAAACGGAAAGGAAAAGGGACGAGTAGTCGTAGACTTACGGGGGATTAACGCTATTACTACCCTAAACGCTTACTTAATACCCCTTTAAAGCGATATAATTAAACGCCTTTAAGGAAAGAAGTTTATTAATACGGTAAACGCACGATCGTTTTTCTACTAGTTCTTAATCTACTAAAACTACCGAAAAAGGTTTATAATCGTAAGCTATCGCGGGCTAGAAAGATTACTAGTAATACTTATAGGCTTTAAGAACTCCTTAGTATACGTTTAAAGGTTTATTAATAACGTCCTCCGTAGATACTAAGAATATACGGTAGCTTATATCGACGATATTATTATCTACTCCGATATAGCTAAAGAATACCTTTAATATTTAAAAGCTATATTCCGCGCTTTCTATAACTATAATATTACTTTATCCGGACTAAAGTCCTTCTTAGCGTACCTATCTATATATCTCCTCGGATTTAAAGTAGACGCTATTAGCTTAATAAATATAGATAAACGCATATAAGCTTTAAAGGATATCGCGTTCTTAAAGAACCTTTAATAGCTTAAGAAATAGATTAGCCTTACTAAGTAGCTACGCTATACGGTCCCGCATTTCGCTAAGGAAGTCGACGTCCTATAAAAACGAAAGACGGAGCTGCTTTAAGTAGGACGGGAGGATAAAGTCCCTTTAAGGGGCTAAGGACGGGCTCGATACGCCGCGAAAGCCGCTTTCTAGCTTACTCCGGAAGAGGAAGAGGCCTTCGCGATTCTAACTAAGAAACTTACTAAGCCTTAAACAATTTACTACTTCGACCCCGCTTAATAACTATTTATCTAGATCGATATATCCTAAGAATACAGAGTAGCGGCTATAGCTTTTTACTTAAAAGAAGGTATAGAATAAGATAGAAAGACGCTACTAGCCCGGACTAAGGTCTAGCTTATCGTTTACTTAAGCCGCGCCCTCCGAGGCGGAGAACCTTAATACTAGCTTATAGAACTTAAAGTAGCCGGTTTAGTATAAGCAGTATATAAGCTACGCACTATAGTACTATCCGTAAGAATACTATAAGTAGTTATCTTTACCGACTATATAAGCACCTATAAAATCGTATACTAGAAATCCTTATTCTTTACTAATATATAATCTAACGATAAGCTAGTCCTCGCGTCTTAATACTTAAGCTAATTCCCGCTTAAGGTATGCTATATCCTAGGCGTTGAAAACGTCGTGCCGGACGCGCTTTTACGTTTACCGCACTAAGATAATAGGCCGGTATCCCCGAACTAAGAAGGGGAATTAAAACGTATTTAAGAAGATAAGATAACGGACTGCGTGTTCCTTTATACGGAAGCATTAATCGAATTGCCGCTCCGCTAAAAACTAATCGACGGATATACGGAAGATATATAGTAAGCAAAAATTATAGCGTAGCTCGGCGATAAGGATAAGGTCCCCGGACTCCTATTCCTCCGGTTATAAGGGTTGCTATACTTTACGGAGAACGACGGACGTAGGAGACTATATATCCTTAAGACCTACGCTAAGGAGATCGTTAAAAACGCCTACGCTAAATACTTTTATACCGGCCGCACCCGTATATAGTAAGACCTATCTAAAAGCTTCTTAATCCTATAGCTTAGTAGATATATAGATAAGGTTATAGACGGCTATAATACTTACTACCGCAACTAAACTAATTAAGGTAAAACGCTAAGGTAGCTTATCCCGATTTAAAGCCCGCCGGTTTTATATTATATAATAGCGATAAATTTTATTACTAGGCTTTTAGTAGTCTAAGCCGAACAATCCCCGTAAAAAGATCTTATAAAGAACTTCTTTAATACTTTACTAACTATAACTAATAAATTCTTAAAAATATATCTCCTTATCTTAAGTAACGACTAGTTTATAGCGGAAGACTAAGTATAAGCGTTATATACTAAACTACTTCGCGCTAACTAAGGGATTCCGAAGGGGATAATCTTTAACCGGGATATAAAGTTTACCTTAGTATTTTATCGGACTTTATAGTAAGCCTTTAGATTAAAGCTTCTTATATCTACCGCTTAGTACCCTTAAACTAACGGCCTATTAAAAAGGCGAAACTAAACTATAGAAATCGCGCTACGATTCTTTACCGCCGATTTCCTAGACCTACGCTAAACTAATACGCTAGTCGCCTTTTAGTTTAGCCTTAATAATTCCTTCTCCTTAATAATTTACGCGGCCCTTAATAAGCTTATTATAAGGATAAGAATAGATAACGGCCTTTAGTTCTTAAGTAACTACTTATACCTATAAAACCGAGAGGTCTTATAAAAAGAAGCTAGGTTAGCTATTGCCTACGCCTAGGCCGCTATAAAGGATAAATATAATAAGAAACACCGCCCGCTAAAATTTAAGCCCGGCGATTAAGTCTAGCTATAGCTTAATAAAGGCTACTATATCGCGGATAGTAGACTAGTAAAGCTTTAAAAAAGACGCACTAAGCCGTTTAAAGTTACCGCTAAAGTAAGATAGCTTATATACCGGCTAGATATAGAAAGGTCTTTTAATATTTATCCGGTCGTTTTAGTAGTATAACTACGCTTAGCGGACAAGCTAGCTATACGCTTAAGACCGGTTTAAGATAAAGGGATACCTTACTTAAACAAGTAAGAAGTAAAACGAATCTTATAAAGCCGTATAATAAAGAAAGGCGGCGGAAAGCTAAGGAAGGAGTTCTTCGTAGCTTAAAAAGGCTAGCTAAGTAGCTATAACTTATAGGTAAACGAAAAAGCGGTCTTCTCGCTAAAGATTGTAAAAGCCTTTAAAAAGGTATAAGAGGAGTTAGCTACTTAAGTAGTTTAAATAAGAGCATAACGCGCGGCCCTTATAACTTAATATAAAACTCTCCGATTAAGAGAATTAAGCGGTTAAGCCTAAGTATAAGACCTAAAAGCTACTATAAGTTATAAGAAACTATAACTTATTACGCTTAAGGTAATTAGTTATTTTAATAAATAATATACCGCCGTTTACCTTAAGTAATAAGGCCCTTTTAGCCTTATAGCATACTTATTTAAATTCTCTCTGCCGCCTACCCTCTCTCCTTTCCTTTTTTCCTTTTATAACTATATTTCCCTCTACCGCCGGCTATAGCCCGCCGTACCTCGCTTACTCCTATATATATAACTTTCTTTACCTTAAGCCTACGATCCTTATACTTACGTTCTAAGTCCCTTTATCGTTTAACATCTCCCGTAGCTAAGACTAGCTATTCCGTAACTACTTCTTTAGCCCGCTCTTTTATAAGCCCTTACGTCTTTAATATAAAGGATATAAACGAGCTCTTAAGCTCTATAGAAACAAGGCGACTATCCTCCGTAGCCTTAAGTCCCTTAATAAAAGCTAGAACCTTTAGGTTTAAGCCTCTATATAAACCTACGCCGCCTTCCGTAGCCGCGCTTAAGCTAATAGATTTAACTTAAACTATAATACCGTAAAGGACGGCTTATACTACCCTCTTTAAATACTTAACTCGGACGACTTACCTCCCGGCCTTATGCCGTAGCGAGGTCTAAACGGCCGGTTTCGCGGCAACTCCGCTATACCTCCCGCTTAGCTCTTACTATCTAAAAGCCCCCGCCGCCTATATATTTTTTAAGGCGTAGCTAGAAATCTTTATTAGCGGAATAACTAGCTAATACTTAACGCTTTAAGGTTAGCTAACCTTACTATAGTCTTAAGATCTATAGTAGCCGCTATAGCTAGCGGAAACCCGCTTTAGCTAAACGACTAAAACGACGTCCGCGCCGTCCTTAACTATATATCTAAGGCCTAGCTTAACTAGTTTATAGCCGGGTTTATAGCGGTATCTTAAGCGACTATAGCCGAAACCCTATCTCGCTTTACACGCGGTCTAGCCTATATTATAAAATCCCTTTTTTAGCCTATAGCCGCTATAAGCCTTAAGGACCTATTTAGTCCTGCTTAGCGAACGCTCTTCCCGCCCGCCGCTATGCTTAGCCTAGCTATATAAAGGCATATAAGCGCCTTACTATAGTCTATCCGCTATCCTTCCTTAATTAAAGGAGATAGCGATAACTAGCCTCGCGATATATTCCGCCGCCTAATCTTATAAAAGCCGCTAGTAATAACCGATACGATCCTTAATAGACTTAGCTTCG
>JAPEBW010001529.1:0-22660 GCA_027405785.1 Ophiocordyceps robertsii | reverse complement strand
GCAGCCATCAAGTTATGTATTAGTAGAAAAGGACACAGCTTGCTCCCTTGCCTTTTAATACTCGACGACGGGCTTGCTTTGCGGGGGAGGAGGCGGCGGCGGCGGCGGCGGCGGGGGATAGAAGCCCGCCCAAGGCGAGGCGATTTCCTCGGCCCCCTCGCCAAGGCAGCGCCACGCCATGCTAATCCTCGTCACGGGGCCCGCCTCCGCCTCGTCCCGTGACGGGGGTTGAGCATCGCTGGCACGCGGGCCGAGGACTTGGAGTCGCTGGTTTTTTTGTCTGCACGTTCTTGGTGCGCCCTACGAGGTGGGCCGTGACTCACTCGCCGGCCGGGTCCGACCCCGCTCCGGGCCGGCGAGGACGAAAACGGCGCGGGCCCCACTACAACCCCGGCCGGGCTCACCAGGAGTACAGCAACTCACCGAGCCGGTTTGCCGTCTTGGTCAAAGAATCGTCCTTCATAACCGTCTCGCAGCCGTCATCCCCAAAAAGACAAGCCTCCATCTGCCTCTCTTGTTCTCACCCACGTTTCTTTCGCCATGTCTTCTTCCCCCCCTCACGACGTCCTCGTCACCGGGTCCGCCGGCCACCTCGGCGCCGCTCTCATGCTCGCCCTGCCCGGCCTCGGCTTCCGTCCGCTCGGCCTCGACCTTCTCGCCTCGCCCACCACCAGCTGCGTCGGCTCCGTCGGCGACCGCGCCCTCGTCGCCGCCTTGCTGCGCGCCAACCCGTCGGTTCGCCACGTCCTGCACGCCGCCGCGCTGCACAAGCCGCACGTCGGCTCCCACGCCCGCGAGCGCTTCGTCGAGACAAACGTCTCGGCCACCTTGGTCCTGCTCGAGGAGGCGGCTGCATGTGTCGATGCCGACGCCGATCCCCGGATCCGCAGCTTCGTCTACTTTAGCACCACCAGCACCGCGGGCCTCGCCCTCACGTCACCCCCCGGCTCGCCCGCCGTTTGCATCGACGAAGCTGTCGTTCCCGAGCCCAAGAACATCTACGGCGTCACCAAGGTCGCCGCCGAGGACCTCTGCCGCCTCGTCCACATGCAGACGCGCATGCCCGTCCTCGTCCTGCGCACCAGCCGCTTCTTCCCGGAGCCCGACGACGACGACGCCCGCCGCGCCAGCATGAGCGACGACAACCTGAAGCTGCTCGAGCTGGCCTACCGCCGGTGCGACATCAAAGACATCGTCTCGGCAACCGTGTGCGCCATGCGCCGTGCCGCCGACATTGGCTGGGCAAAGTACGTCATCAGCGCGCCGCCGCCCTTTGGCAACGACGCGGACACGCTCGCCGCGCTGGACCGCGATCCGGCAGAGGTGCTGCGCCGGGCCGCGCCGGGCCTTGACGCCATCTTCCAAAGGCGCGGGTGGCGCCACCTCGATCGCATCGACCGCGTCTATGACTCGTCCAAGGCGGTGCGCGAGCTGGGCTGGCAGCCCGAGTACACGTTTCCGCGGGCCGTGGAGATGCTGGCCCGGGGCGACGAGTGGCGGAGCGAGCTCACGGCCAGAGTGGGCAAAAGGGGCTACCACGCCGTCAGTACTGGCATCTACACCGAGCGCTGAGGGCGCATACAGCTTGGCAAAGAAGGGGCTGAAGGCGCTGTAATTGATAAGTAACGTGGGCAGCTTCCGAGGACCAATGTGGACGAGGTGATTACCTGCATCAATCACGCGAAAATGCCAACTCCTACCCTGCCGCTTCATTCCAGCATCTCGTCGTGACCCTGCTGCCGTAAAACCTCGTGGACCGCCTCCAGGACGCGGCCGTGAAGCTTCTCTGGCGCCGCGACAAAGCCAAAATTGGCACTCATCTTTCTCCCCGCCGAAACATCAATCGGCTTGCCGTGCACGTCGGTAACCTTGCCGCCCGTCTCCTCAAACAGCAACATGGCGCCCGCGTGGTCCCACGTCTTGCCGAACCGGTCCCGCCGCTTGTACACCCAGACCGTCGCGTTGCCCAGGCCCAGCGCCAGAACGGCCCAGCGGAGCACCCAGGGGACGAGGTCGCATGCTGGAAAGACGGCACTCAGGCGTTTTGCCACTGCCTCGTGCACGCCGTCGAGGGCGGAGTCGACGAGGTCCACGCAGCTGACGAACCGAATGTCGTCCGAGCTGGACAAGTGCGGGAGCCGCCGCGGCTGTACGTCCTCCACGGCCCCTCGCAGCGGCCGCACATGGGCACCGTGGCCCTTGGCGGCAAAGACGATGCAGCCCTCACCAGCAGGGTCTATATCCTCGTTGCGGATGGGCCCGACGGCATCCATCGGCAGGTTGGGACAGCCAACAGCCCCGAGTGTCTGCCTCCCGTCGACTAGTAGCGCAATATTGGTGGCATAGAGCTCGCCCCTCACGTACGTCTTGGTGCCGTCGATGGGATCAAAGACCCAAGTCCGACCGGACCCGTCACCTCCGGGGCTGCTCGTGCCGGCCTCGTCAATCAGGTCGCACATTTGCTCCCTCGTTGTCGGCAGATTCTTTGGCCGCACGCGTTCCACGAGGTCCCAGACACGACCGAGTAGAGCCTCGTTTGCCCGTAAGCGCGAGGCATCCTCCTCTCCGACAAACCTGTCGCCGGGAAAGGCATCTTTAAAGGTGGCTATGAGCAGGGCCTGGATGGCAAAGTCGGCGACGGTGACGGGGCTGAGGTCCTCCTTTTCGATGACGCCCTTGTCGTCGGACGAGATGATTGATTGGCTGAGCTGCGCGGCCTTTTGCAGCGCCGCAAAGGCGACCGTCAGCTCGCGTCTGTACGGGCTGCTGTCCATTGTTCCGGTGGGAGGCACGAGGTGGGTTTGGGGAGGACGCGGAAGAGGCAAGGTACGAGCCCCGGATTATGCAAAGTACCGCATATGTGCATATCCTCGTGACGACAATGCGTCCAGCGTCTCCTCACTTCTAGACTTTCCCTCTTCTACA
The DNA here is from genome assembly GCA_027405785.1 of Ophiocordyceps robertsii. Lineage (NCBI taxonomy): Eukaryota > Fungi > Ascomycota > Sordariomycetes > Hypocreales > Ophiocordycipitaceae > Ophiocordyceps > Ophiocordyceps robertsii. Next base: position 19,735 of record JAPEBW010001529.1, on the reverse strand, counting down.
CTTTGCACTCCCTCGAGTCCCTCAACCCAGCCGCGACTCCGTAGGCGCAGCATGGTGCTGAGCGCACGCTTTTCGACATGGCGGACCTCGATCCTGCCGCCGTGACCTTTGCCCCCGGCACCGAGCCCTTTGCTCTGACGCCCGTCATCGAAGACATGGTGCGCACGCGCTTCTGCGTCCCGGGCTCCGTCTTTCTGGTCGAGGGCATCGACGCCGTGCCCGTGACAAAGACTGGACGATGGCAGGCCATTCGCATCCTCCTCGGCGACGGCGAGCTCTGCGTCCAGGCCCTGGTGGACGCCGCGCTGCATCGCTTCGTCCAGACGGGAGAGGTGGCCGTCGGCTGCTACGTGCGCCTTCAGCAGTTTGAGCTCCGATGGCGGAACGCGGCGGGCGAGCCCGAGGCTGACGCGGGGAGGGACGGGCGCAACATGGTCTATCTTGTGCTTCGAGACCTGGTCACGGTTGGGTGGAACGAGACGGTTGCCGCCTTGCATCTGAGCGAGGCTCCCCCAAAGTCTGTGTCGCCAGAGGACAGTGAGCCCACGGGAGGTGAAGAGGCCGTGGTCCTTGATGAGTCCAAGATGCAGACGGAGACTCTTGGACAGGCGAATCTGGAAACGCCAACAAAACCTGGCCACGGCGATGTGGAAGCCGACGAGACCGAAGACGCCGACCTGGCCGATGCCTTTGACACGTTCGAGGCCCTCACGTTTCCCGCCAAGACTTCGACACCGCAGCCTCCAAAACCTTCTCGTGCCCAAGGCAAGCCCACACTGCCCGTCGCCTTGCCCCGGGACTGGCACGACCCGCAGACGCCCCTCAAGCTCACGACGCTTCGCTCCATCCCACACCTTCCCTATGCGCAGAACTGGTCGTGCAACGTGCTCGCCATTGTGGCCTCGCTGTCGCCCGTGGAGCCGTCGCATCTGCCGCCGTACAAGCAGCGGTCGGCGCGCATCGTGGATCCGTCGACGGTCAAGCAGGTCCATCTGACCGTCTTCCTCGACCCGGACGAATTTGCGCCCGCCGTGGGCAGCGCCGTGCTTCTGACGGGCGTCAAGAACCATCGCTTCGACGGCGGGAGCCTCAAAAAGTACGCCAGCGATGGGCGCCGAGGCGTGAGGTGGTGGTTTGAGGATCCGTGGGAGCTGACGTGGTGCCATGTCGACGGCATCAAGCGATGGTGGGCCGACATGGAGCCTGCCATGGCTCCGTAGGAGCAACGAAGCAGCTTTGACTCGCTTTCACTCGTAGCTTCAGGCACCAATGGCTGTTTTGACGGCTCGAGCCTTGACATCGCCGCAGTCTCATCATTCAAGGTTACATGTTTGCTCGCCACCTGGCAACGCCTCTTCGTGGTTTCTGACAGCAAAACTCCTCAGAAGTCTTTGTTCCCTCCTTTTCCCTCTCCATCTCCTTCTTCATCCTGCCCCCTTCGCCCGCCCTTTGCATGCCCACATCATCACATCAAGCACAGCCCCCAGCGACTCAGCGTCCTCGCCATTTTCAGTCGCTGCCACATCCTCGCCCATATATCACGAGAGCTAGAGCAGAAATAACGTCAATTCCGCAGCTCGTTGGCCCAGAATGGACCCTCGCTCCGATTCCGCCATGGCCAGAAAGGCAGTTATCAACTTCCTCGCGACTCTATCCTCGTGATAAACGTTGTACCTGCATCATCAGCTACGCAAAGGCGTAGCCAGAGTCACGGGCCTTGCTTGCTTCCCTGACTTTCCCCCCGAATTGGTCGGCCTCATCAGCGAGCACCTGGATATCGAAGACGTGGGCGCTACCCACTCAAAGGGTTTCGTCTCTCGGAGTACGGCAGATACTTCAATATTTATGTGGTGTAAGAGCATTCGGAAACTTGACGAATACCGTCAAGCCGCCTCTATGGACCCGCACTCAAACGTCGTCTATGGACATGGCAAATTAACCTGGCAAGTGCCTTGTTCTGACATCTTCGTTGATGACTTGCGCACTTGAACTTGTCCATCGCTTCTCGGCTCTACGTATCGAACCGCCTCAACTTTGAACACCAAAGACGCCGTTAATAAACTCGTAGAATTTAAATATTTAGACCATTACCTTGGGGCTCGTAGCCTTGCCACATTTCCTGAAGCAACAATGACGGTCTCCACTGGGTGGGCGCTGCCGATGAGAGCGATTTTAAAGGGAAAGACAGATTCAGACTTGTGGCTGGTTGCCTTTGTTACTCACCTGCATTGTAACCTTGGTGAGACCCCGAATAGCTATGTACATACATACACCAACGCCGCCGCTTTCGTCTACCCACCCCTGTTGCTATCATTGTGACAGTAACAAGTAGCGCTGACAGCCCCCAACAATGGATTCAGCTAGTCAGGTGACCATTGCCAATCATTGTTGCTGTGCGACACTGATGAAGAGATCTGACCCCCTTTCTTCCAAGGTTCCTCTCTTGCGATCATCATCTCTAGCCAAAAGCACGCGTCATAGAGCCATGGAGCTCAACGCCGGAAACGCTCGACAAGATGAACTCCAAAACAGCTTCGGGCCCGAGATAACACCATCCGAGCACATGCACCAGCAGCCGCTGGAGAGTTACGGGGCACGACCAAACGAGCGGGGACTAGAAAAAGCGCCCAATGGGGGGGCGCCAGAGGTGTTGACGCAAATACCGCGAGAGTCAAAACGACGCATTCTTGGGCTGCCGGCCCCATTTTTCTGGGCCGTCGTTGCGCTCCTGGTGATAGTCCTGGTCGGAGCCGGGATTGGCATCGGAGTGGCACTCGGCACCAGGCGCGGAGGCAGCAACAGCGGCAGCAGTCCCGGCACACCCCCGGCCGGCAGAAACAACACAGAATCGTCCACAAGGACGTCGACGACGACGAAATCGACGAGCACAGCGCCGGCTGCTACTGTCACGGCCGGAACACACGGACTGGCATCAAACAGCTGCGACTTTCCCATGCTTAGAACACACAACACCTCGGACAGGACCAGCTTCACGCAGTACTGCTTCATCAACTGGCCAGGCGGCGGCCCCGCCGCCGACGGCAACGGCAACGTATCGGACCTGTCTGTGGTAACAGCCTATACCTTTGAGGAGTGCATGGAGTCCTGCGTCAAATACAACGGCAAAGCCGAGGCGGCGAAAGGGCCGTGCAGGGCCGTCACGTACAATTCAAACTTGACGCTTATTTTTGAGGTAGTGGGACACGCTGGGAACTGCTGGCTGAAGAATAAAAGAGGCGTGGATATACGTATTGATGATGGCACGTCCAGCGCTGCTATTACTGGATCGTGACGTGTATAATTACTCATGGCAGGTCACATGGCCTCAGGCTAATGGGGAAAGGATATGCCTCGAGGAACAAAGTGACGAAGAAATCCGTTTATATGTATGTAGGTATGTCCTGCTGCCGTCGACGGCCGAAAACAACCGAAGTGCTTGGTGATTCCTCCGATATAAATATGTCGAGCAGGCTAGGCAAAGACCTCGGAGGAAAGAAGGCACGGGCTCTTTAATAGAGTAGGCCGGTTCTGTCACCAGCTGGGCTGCGGAGTAATACCTAACTCTCAAATCATCCGGGCGTGATAGAAACAATACTTGATCAGCACCTGTGCTTTTTACAATGACATCGAACGCCGGACAAGGTTCCCCCAACCTGCCGAGAGTAACAAAACTCAAAAGTACAAGAACCTGCCTTTTGGTTAAAGAACTGTCTGCTGTTGGGAAGATGACATTCGTCATAGTTTCGCCAGGCTTCAAATTAGAACCATGTTTTTCCAACTAAACGGTACAGCACCTCTCCGTCCGCGCTTGCTTGTGCGACAATGCTCCGAAGAACGGGCGGCATGCATTTTTTTATAGGCAATGAAAATAGGCAAGTCCAAAGGAAAGGGGACACAAGCCCTCGAGCCGAGCTGGAATGAAATGTAAATGGAATGTTGACGAGGAGATGAGGCACTGCTCACACTGCCAGCTGCTGTGTGCGGTTTGAGATGTGCCGCCTCGTATTCCCGGGGCCCGATAGGGGGCGAGATTACGTGCAATATGGCCCTGCAGCTCCTCCATCTATTGTGCATGCTAGTAACTGGCCTCCCCCCTCGTCTTTCTTCTTATCTTTTGCCGTTCTTTACTTGCCACCAACCCTTGGTCATTGATATGCTTCCGTCGCCTGTCAGCGAGCTGCAGCATGTAATTGAATTCGACAGTTACATAACCCGGATACTTATTTACCTCTAGGGCGTGCATAAACGTGATGCACGGGATAAATTAGCACCGAGACCGAGGGCAGTGGTTGGCTACAGGCTTAAATCTCGCCGCGTGTCGGATCTTCACAGTCACACTTCCATCCCACCTGCCCTTGAACATGACGACGGCAGTAGTGTTCGGCTGCACCGGCGCCGTTGGGGGTCGCATCTTGAGCACCCTCCTCGATGGCGATGCCTTTGCCTCCGTCAAGACAATCTCACGACGTCTGCCAGCAGCCCAATCGCCCAAGCTCGAGGCCAGGCAGGAAGCAGACATCTCAAAGTGGAGCGGTGTCCTCTCCAGCCTCAGTCCCAAGCCCGCGGCCGTCTTCAACGCCGTCGGCACCACCCGGGCCGCAGCCGGCGGGATCCAGAAGCAGTGGAAGATCGACCACGATCTCTGCATTGACAACGCCAAGGCCGCCAAGCAGGCCGGTGTCAAGACCTACGTCTTCATCTCCAGCGCGGGAACGAGGGGTCTGCTGAGCGGGTACGTCCCCTACAGCAGGATGAAGGTAAACGTGGAGGATGCCATCAAGGAATTGGACTTTGAGCAGGCCATTATCCTTCGGCCGGGTATGATACTCGGCGAGAGGGAGACGCCCAAGGCACCGTTCCTCGAGAAGCTCATTGGGAGCCTGCACATGATCAGCCCGGCGTTGCAGGACATGATAGGTATGTGCCTGGGCCCAACCAGCAGTGCCAACTGACTTGGACTTTAGGCCAGGACCAGCGGGTAATCGGGAGGGCGGCTGTGGCAGCTGTGCAACTTGCGCACGTGGGCAAGGCGCCCTCCAACTATTGGGTCCTCGAGCAGGCCGATGTCATCAAGTATGGCAGAGATGAGTGGAAGGAGTAATTTGGCAGCTACCAGTGCTCGCCAAGGAATGTCCAGTACATGGGAACATGGCAGCCGGACTGGTAAGATCGAGGAGAAAGGCGCCTCTAGAAAGGCCAAGATTGCGGCTCAGATTCTGCGCGAGATGATGGCAGTTGACCCTGACAGGGCAATTGTTTTCGCCAGAAACTGGGCCGCTAGTACAGATATATACATATGGACCCTGACTAACCGGCCAACCACTCTGCCTAATCGGCCAACTCTCAAGTGGGGTTAGTGTGGCTTATCAAGGCGCCGCGCCGATACCGCACGATTAGGTGCGCACATTCCCCGCGCCTACCTACCTTCATCCGACCACAGCCCCACTTTGGTACCGTACATAAGTGGGGGGTGCTGGAAGTTGGGTGGGCTGACTTATTATTAATTATAGCCTGTTCCTTGTTTCTGCCGCGCTCTCCTAGTTTCCCTGTCGGCAGCCTCGTCTCCTCTTCCCGTCACCGCCTTGAAACACTTCGCTACTCACAAAGCCAAGCAAGCAGCGCCAGTAAAACTCATAGCTCGTCTTTGCCTTGTCCATGGATGAATACATAATACTCTTACAATGCCTCTAAACCACTACAGTCTCATAAAAGCCCAGCGTGCAGTTTTCACCAGCCCCCCAAACCCGGTCCCGCAAAACTCCAACGCCCATGTGGCACCCCGCCCTTCTTGGGGCACGCATCACTCGCATCAATCATTAAAAGGTGGTCGTTGCGCTGTACCGTTCGCATGCGGGCCTCTGGCAGAAGGAGGACATCCAACCTCCGCGCCGCCCAAGCCAGGTAACTCGTCCCGCCAACTCCAAATCCCGTCGTTGCCTTTTTGTAGTCATCGTCGTCGTGCCAAGCTTCTTTCTCCTCCTTCGTCCAACTCTCTCCTTCGTCTCACCCAGGAGTCGTCAGGTCTCGGTCGCAGCCTTGGACTCGGCGGCCATGGTTTGCGCTGCTTCAGCTCCCTCATGCGCCCCGGCAGCCGGCGCCCTTCCCTTATCGTGCGACTCGTCCGACTGCGCGACAAGCGTCTCGTCGAGCTCCGGCACCAGCCCCTCGGCCACCAGCGTCTGCAGCAAGTCGTCCTTGGCGAGCACCTCGCGCCGCCTGACGTCCAGGCCGTCCAGCTTGCGGAGCCGCCTACAGCTGGCAACGAGGGCCATCTGATGGAGGCGTCGCCGCAGCCTCGTCGTCTCGTCCAGCCTGCTCGCAAATAGCTCGTCCCTCTCAGCGTCGGCGTCCGGGAGTGCAAAGGGATCGACGAAGCCGCTTCGGTCCACCGGCACCAAGACCTGCACGGGCGCGTAGAACCCGAGCGCAACCGGGTTGTCTCGCACGTCCAATTGCGTGAGGTGCGGGAACTCGGTCAGTAGCTGCATCACGGCCGTCGAGTCGGTCAGCCTGTTGCCCGCCACCAGCAGCTTCTTCAGCCTCGGCACAAACTGCAGCGGCGACAGGTCCGCGACGGCGTTGAAGTTGAGATTCAGCGTCCGCAGGTTGGGCATCAGCTGGCCCATCCTCGCAGGCAGTCTCTGCAGCCCGCAATTGGCCAGGTCCAGTAGCTGCAGGTTGAGAAAGTCGACGGCCGGCTCAAAGGAGCCCAGGTAGTTGCCCGACAGAAAAAGCTTGCGAATCTCGTATGCCCGGGCGAGAAAGCTCATGTCCAGAGGCAAGTCGCCTCGCTGCTCCCGCACCGACAAGCTGTCCAGTCGGCGGGCTCGTTCAAACCCAGATAGCCGGCGGATGCGGTTCCGGTCGGCTCGCACCGAGCGGATGCTGGGCAAGTTGCACAAGTCCAGCTCGGTGAGTTCATTGTCGCTCACGTCGAGCTCACGCAGCGCCCCAAGACTGCCCTTGACCGTCAGCTGGCGAAGCCGGTTTCCCCGGAGCCTCAGTCGCGACAGCGCCGGCAGCATCTCCAAGTTGTGAATGGTGCTGATGCTGTTGCCGGCCAGATCCAGGTCCGTCAGTCGCTCCAGCACGAGGGTCGAAAAGTCGAGGCTCTCAATCGCGTTGTTGCGGGCCCGCAGCGAGAGCAGCCCGTCGTGCAGGTCAAAGCCGTCGAGACTCGTCAGCTGGTTGTCGTCGGCTCTGATGCTGCGTAGGTGAACCAAGTTCTTGAGGGCAGACAGGCTTTTGACCTCGTTGCCCGACACGTCGACGTACTGCAGATTCGTCAGATGGTCCCACGACGTCAACTCTGTCAGCATATTCTGCGACACCTTGAGCTGCCGCACCGTCGACGGGATGCCGTCGAGGTGTCCGAGCTTGTTCGCCGACGCGTCCAGAATAACGATCCGTCCGCAAAACTCGTCGAGCATGTGCAGGCTCGCCAGCTGCTTGTCGTGCAGGTCAAGCTCGGTAATGTCCTCCCAAAACGGCTCGTACGGCTCCACTTCGCCAAGCTTGTCCACGAGCTCCCGTATCGTCATGGACATTACCCGCCTGGAGCCATCACCGGTTGCCATGTGTCGACGGCCCATGACGTAGCTCACCTCGAACCCAAACGACTGGTCCGGGTTGTCGAGCGTGAACTCAGACATGGGGCTCAAAGAAAGCTTCCCCACGTTGCGTCCAATCACGGCGCTCTCGTCCGGCTGCAGCGAAAGCGTGCCGTTGTTGGGCGTGTGGTTGACGAGGAAGCTCAGGCTGGCGTGACGGCCGTCGGGTGTCCTGTGGTTTACCATGCTGTTTTGGCCAATGACGCTGACCTGGCGATCCTCGTCGGGCCGAATCTCAACCGTGCTCTCCTCGTCTTGCTCGTCAATGCGTGAGACTGGCCGTGGCATGAAGCCCGGTCCACGAGCCGACGAGGGCCGGCCCGCGCCGTGCGAGTTGGTGCGCGACGTGGCTTGATGGCCATGCCTCCACGCAGACCTGACTGTCCCGATCTGGGATTCGTCAGGGTCGTCTTCGAGGCTGTCCAGGTCCTCGGCCATCACATCGTGAATGACAGACGCAATGGGTGAGGAAAACGAAATCGTCAGGTTCCGTCGCCTGCCGCCACTGTCTCGACCCGTCCCTTCGACCGAGGCTGTCGGACTAGTCGAGCCCAGGCTCTCGAGCCTGCTCAGCTGCTCCCTCGCGGCCGAAGCCAGGTGCGGGCCTGGCCGTTCCTGGGGCGACACCGTGAGATAGCCTCCCCGCGGCTGGCTCGTGCTCGGCGGGCTTCGGGGCGAGCGTTGTAGCTCTGGCTGCGCAGCGACAGACTCCTTTTGACAAGTGGCAAGTCGGAGATTGCGCAGCTCCTTGGTTATGTCGACCGAGAGGTCCGGGATACTAGCAAACGGATCCTCTTCGCTGTCGTCAGAAGGCAGCACATGGGCTGGCGGGGCCGACTTTGAGTCCCTTCTCTTGATCCAGATGTTGTGCTGCTTGTCCAAGTACATGCTTCCGACTCTGTCGGGGATCAAATGCGAAACGCTCTCCGGCATGATCGTCCTGCGAGACTCCGAGCCTCGAGACGACGTCGTGGGGTAGGTCCTGCTCGTCGACCTGCCCGTCGAGTCAGCCAAGAAGTCTTTGTTTGCTCCCGAGGACGCATTGTCCTGGGGCTGGCTTGGCGTGATGCGGACATTGGGAAGGTCGGTGATGATGTTGTCATAGGCGTGAATCGGCCTATCGGCTCCCAAGGGGCCATACCCGTCGTGCGTCTCGTCAAACCCTTGCGTCACGGACATGAAGGGATTCGAGGACCGCAGCGATGTAGAAATGACGTCGCCCGCCTCGCTTTGCTCTTGATACTGTTCCAGTCGTCTGATGAGCTCCGGGTCTTCCTGGCGCTGGGGGATCCTGGGCAACGGCTTCCCCTCGCGGCTCGGTGGCCGGGAGAGCGGTTCGTTGGTGGATTCTTGGTACGAGTCCGTCAATGACGGCTGCGATCTCGCGCCATCAATCTCGGCCTCTGATTCCTCGAGGCTCGCCAGCCCCGGTCTCACCTGGCTCCGGATCATGGCCATGATCTGGGCCGCTTGGTCGACAAAATCCTGGGTTCTGATGGACGGCTGTCTCTTGGCCTTGGAGCCGTTGTCGCTCGACGAAGACGGCCTGTTGTTCTGTGCAGCCCTGAGTAGCGAGCCGACCAGCGGCCCATCCTGTGACGAGGCCGGGCTAGGGGTGGTCCCGCGAGGCCAAAGAATGGAGCGCGAGGGAGGGGCGCTGGGGTCCGTCGGCCCACCGTCGCCTGGCTGACCATCCTTTCGCTTCTTGCCCATCATGGATTGCATGTGACGATGAGCAGAGTCGACGGCGGCCAGCTGACGCTCGCGCCCAAAGGCAACATCTGATCGGTGCAGTGTCCGGCGGCGCTTCGGGGTCGGGTCCTTGGACGGGGACGTTCTCGGTCGTTTCCCCTCCGAGTCACCGTCGCGTTTCGGCGTCATGGCTGGGCCCAGGCCTCCGGTAGGAAGTGCAATGGACGGAAGTTTATGAGGAGGTACTCCGGTTGAGCTACCGGGGTTGATGCCTTGGTTGAAGCTCTGGTTCCGCCTTCTGCGGATTAACAGCTCTGGCTCGCGGACCGGCGACGTCTCTCGTGGTGGCTGAAGTGACGGGAAACTGGCCCAGGCTGGAAGCGGCGCGGCATTTTCTGTGTCGCGGACCTCTGAATCGTCGCCCGACTCGTACGGCGCGTCTCCTGGAAATTCGTATCCATCTAGGTCCCCGCCGCCGAACCGACTGAAGGCGCGAGTTCGCTGAGATGGCGACGCTCCACTGCCAAAATCCGGAGGCGGCGAGTGAGACTCTTGCTTGGGAGACTCGAGTGACGCCCTCGAGGGGCTGCCGGACGCCTCTTCAAACTGGCTGATGCGTCGAAGTAGAGTCTGGTTTGTAAACGTGTCGTAAGGACCGAAGAGCTTCAGGGGACTGCCTCCGGGCTGGTCCTCAGAGTCTTGCCTGACCTGACGCTTGTCGGGGCTGGGGAAGGGGGCGCGAGGGAGGGTCGGACTGGGCGAGAAGTGGATGCTTGGACGCGGCAGGCTTCCCTGTGTCCGAATCGTCGGGAACTGCTTGGGGGTGCTTGCCTGCAGCGACTCCTCGGGCAGCATCTCGGACGTGTCTGCTCCCAGGTCTGAGCTCAAGCCGCGGTGGTAGAAAGACCCATCCCCCGACCTCCCGCCTCGTTGTAGGTTGATGAAGCCTCCCTTGCGCATGTAGGCGTCGGTCGATTCGGCGTTGGCGGCTGCATCCTCGGTGGCTTCGAAGCCTGCCGCGGGATATGCCAGCGAGCCCATGAGCATCTGGTTGATCTGCAAGCGCTCCAGCTTGTGATGCAGCTGCTCGACGGGCACCTCGACTGGCGCAAAGTCGATGTGACCGCCGTGATCGCTTTGTTTGCCAATCAAGATTGGGCTAAAGTCTTCGTTTCGAACATCGCTCTGGCCGCTTGCCTTTCTCGACGCGCCCGCCCCGTCTTGCGGCGCGCCTCGGCCGGGGTCGAGGAGGACACTCGAGCCACTCCGCCATTGCCCGTCCGGGGCGGACCGCGATGGGAGTCTGGAGTCCTCCACTGTCGACGACGACAAATGGCCAACATTCACCTTGAACTTGATTTCCCGCTGCGGCCGCCGGGGGCTTGGGCTAGGCGTGGTGGCTCCATGGGCGTGGGTGTCGTCGTCATCCACCGAAGCGACATAGCGCTCCAGGTCGGCGTCAATGTCCAGATCAGAGTGAAGCGGCGGGCTTGACGGGAGAGTGGCTTGCGACGGCTCGACAACATCCTCGCTCGAAGGGGGCGGCTTGAAAATGTCTTGCAGACCGGCGGCGGCGGAGGAGAAGAGGTCGCGCTGCTCCCCGTAGGCAATCTTTCCGTGAACCAGGCGACGCTTCCACTCGGGGGTTTCCGACTGTCGCATCGATGACGAGTGGTGCTGGAAGCTGTTGCGAATGACGGATCCGTTGGTCGCGGCCGAGGGAGACTGGCCGTCGTCGCCCGTCGACGCCTTGCTCTCCTTGGACAGCAGCCGACGGCTCGAGACGTTGGATTCGTTGGCGCTCCGCTCATTCAGGACCAGAGGGCTGCTGGTGCGCTCTGATGAGAGAGGAGACCTTCCATTCGGAGTCCTTCGTGGGATGCGGCTCTTGGGCTCTGGGCGTGGCGCTGCTTCGGGGTGAGTGGCGCTCGTCAGAGGTGGCAGCTTGTTAGCCGACGTTTCGCTCTCAGGCTGAGAGACCCAGTCTTCCGACAGTGAATCTAACCAGGCGTGATCCATGGCGAGCAAGGCAGGCGTGCGTCAGTTGCGCCGCGTCGCCATGAAAGCCAGCCGGGGAGGCGATGCTGTCTGGTTCCGGCGGGTCGAGGTATGCGGTTCGTCAGGTTGGTTATGATGGCTAGTCGAGGTGCTCTCGGGTGCGGCGCGAGGTCGCGGGTCGGGCGCAAAGTTGGCTCGACGGGGATTCTCTTGGTGCTTGAGCTCGGGCGCAATGAAGAGATGAGGGAGAATACAGATAATGGACGGCGTATACAAACCGGCAGCCAGCTCGAGGAATCGGACCGCAGTCGAGGCGGCAGGCAGCGAGGCCTCGTTTTCCTTGTCGTGACGCGCGACCGGCGTGGATACGCGTCCTGAGCAGCTGTGCCGAATTGCCAACCGTCGGGATGCTGGCGATGTATATTCCAGTACCGTGCCGTGACGAAGGATGTAAACACGGCCCAGGATGAACCTTGACTGTGGGGCCGCTGTTGCTGTGCCAACGGCCTGCCGCTGATCAGGTCACGTGCCTCGACACTTATCTACACCGACCTTGTTTTCCTCCTACCGTCACCGACGAGGAGAAGAATGCCATTTATTCAGACTTGGGCCTCATCATCGACTTTGCTCCGACACCTGCCTGTGCCGGCGCTCTACCCAACGACCATTCTGCGAGGCCCGTGCGTCTCTGCCCCGAGTCTTTCTGCAGGGATCGACTGAGCCCTGGCTGCCAAGCCCGTTTACGCGACATCACGTGCCTTCGCGAAGCGCGTCGCGCCAGCCTCGCCCTACAATTTCAAGCCACCATCGCTGATCCACAGACAACTTCGGCCGACACTCACCCTCAGCGGTCGACCAAAACGTGCGCCACTGCAATGTGAGGCGGGCTCTCACTGACTCTCCACCTGTCAACCTCGCTGCCGACCTTGCTCTGCCGCACCTGGATTGACCACCCACCCAATGGCCACGACAAGGATGCCACTCGACGACCTCTTCGACCCGCGGGACCACCCGGTCTACGCAGAAGCACCGTGCGAGGACGACGTTTACTACCAAGGCTCCGAGGACGAGGACTACCCCGACTCACAAACAAGGCGGTTGCGATATGAGGAGGCCGGGCAGCGTTTCTTGGACGGCAAGCTTCCATTTCTGCTTTCGGCCTCGCTGCGCGGCCCCTTCGATGAAAAGTCTGACTGGACCAATCCTTGGAGAAGCAAGCAGCGGTGCGAGCCTAGTCGAGCATCTAGATTAACCTGCGAATCTGTGGAGAACCAGACGACAAATGTTCCCCAGAAGCAAGAAGCAACCGTCGATGACCTCGAATGCCACCTTCCAAGTCCCGAGAGCCTTAAGCAGGCCCCGGCCTCAGGGTCGCATCCGTATCTCGAACAGGATGAGCTGGCAATGGTTCAGAACTGGCGAGAGGCAATCCATGTGCCGTCTCTCTCACAAGATTCTTTCTGGGCGTCGTCCAACTTACCGGCTGGGGTATCCACCAAGAAGCGGAGGGCCAAGGAATCCGCATGGCTGAAGCGAGTGGCAGACAAGAGGAGAAAGACTGAGGCCGGTGGCCCGGCATTTTCCAGTTCACCACTTGCCTTGAGCCAGCTCGACTCGTACTCTTCCCCCGTCGCCAGGATTTGTGCCGCTGTTGCACCCTCGGCTCGAGCCTCGTTTAGAAGCCCTGGCCAGGCTATCGGCTCTGCGCAAAAGTCGCCCTCGGCGCATCGGTCACAGTTGGGGCCACAGGGCAACGGTGACGACGACGACGACGACGACGACGAACTCATGACCAACACACCAGATGCGACCTTTGCCAGTGCATCGCGCCGGTACACGCCATGCAAGAAGCACTCATCTCCCAGACCAAATATTTGGAGGTCCGCTGTCTTGCATGCCAGCGGCGCGCCAGACGAGTTGAGCCAGAAGGAGGCAGCCGCGGCAACACTTTCTTCTCCCGTTTCCCAGCGATATGGGACTTCGCCAATGGGCGCTTCAAAAGCCACCAAGAAGGGAGTGCTGAATCCTTTCGCAGCAGTCAAAAAATCCCCATCCACATGTGGCCAACCGAATATAAAAGAAGCGCAACGCGATGACGAACCCACTATCGTTCTTGACGAGGACCCGGCTCTTTTCCAGACGCAGCAGGATCATAGCTTTTGCTTCAAGAAGCGATTTGCGCTAGAGAGAGATACTTTGCACGAGGCCGGCGGTCAAGAGCTGCCAGATGAGCTAAATCAACCTCCGTCTCCACTCAAACTTATTTCGCAGCAATCATTGAGCGACTTGGGCGCTGTCGAGGAAACGCCGCCGCAGATGGCGGACGAAGATGGTCCGATGCAAGGCGAAAGTGACGCACACGACGATGACGACATCGAGCCTATGCAGACATCAGGCGACAGCTACGAGCACGAAGTACAACCCATGGAGCAGTGTTTGGGTGATGGGGATCAGGAACTGGCCTGCCATGCCACCTTGCAAGTCGATCAGCTAGGCGTGTTTGAAGATGCACAGGAGGGCATGGCCGAGATCGCCCGACAGGCTATCCACGTCGCGTCGCCCTTGCAGTCTGGCATGAAGTATCCTTCGCCGTCCATTGAGCCCGAGGAAAAAGCAGAGTCTCCAAGCCAGCCTTTGCCATTGGCCACGTCTCCAACGCCACTCTCTGGTTGTCAAGAAGCAGCTCCTGAGCATGGAAGCGTCGAGATCCGTCCCCCAACAGAACAGCACGAAGCAACTACGGTGATTGACGTGGAGCATGAGACGCTGGTTTCCACAGTCTTGCCGCAAGCTGATTCAGTTGATGGACCGTTGGAAGCAGAAACCTCTTCGCGCCCATCGACTGTCCTTCAGGAGCCAAAAGCCGTTCAGTCTGTCGAGGCCCAATGCGGCCCGCAGGCTGCTGTGGTGCCTGCCGAGAACGACAGCTCTCCAATGAGAGAGAGGCCGAGTCCCTCTGCAGAAGAAACCCGAGGCGACTTCTCCATCAAGAGCATATTGAACAGACTTGCTCCGCTTAGTCCATGGTCCAAGCACTCTCAGCCTGCTCCAGGCCCAACGCCGTCGCCCATCTCTCAACCCCCGATGGACACGACAATGGGCGACACACGGTCCAACACTAGACCCGAAGAAGCAGATCTCGGGCCATCTGATTTGTCGCAATGCGGCGTCAGCGAGCCCAAGTACTTTGGGCCCTCCATGTCAGCGCCTGAAGAGACGCAGGGAGCTGCTCTGCCCAACGTAATGGCCGAGTCTGTCGCTCTGGACGCTGTGCCGGAGCAGGGCCGCATCGTGGATGAGCAAGGGGCTGATGGGGGCATGAGCACAAATTCAACAGATCCGGATGAAACTTTAGATGAGGCGTGGATCGCGGCCTCTCAACAAAGCCCTTGGGCTAGGGCAGAGCCGTCGCAGCGAGAGAGACAGCCTGTGGGCGGCACGCCACCAAGCCACAAGAGACTTAAATCGTCGTCCGACTCATCACAGCCGGGCACTGCTTCTCAGGTCAGGGTACCGCCTGAAGTGCAGAGTCCGTGGTCTCGAGACGCTGAAATGGCTGTCAACACAGCGGCCGGGTCGGGTGCAGCCGTGGACGCTGATGGTGGCCGCGACGGGCAAGTCTCGGAGACGCATCCTCAGCCGCAACCCTTGACGCCGGAACCACAGTTTGCTGTCACGACTTTCGCTTCGTTTCTGTCTCCCTCACCCGAACGAGGCCGCGGCCAGAGAGGGCATCCGCCGATCCGCATCGGCGAAGGCAGCGGCCTTCCCTCGGCCATGAAGAAGCCGTGGAGCTGCGAGCGGCCCGTCCGCCGGGTCTCCTGGGCGTCGATGCTGCAGGACCAGGAAGTCGACCATGACGAGCAGAACGCGTCAACTCCCGAGCCAAGGACAGATCCTTCGCCTCGACGGCACAGGCCGCGCCAAGTGTCTCCGCCGCCAGCGACGCCGATGCAGGACCTGCCCGTCGCGGAACAGTCGCGGTTCGGCAGGCACTTTGCGGCCGTGGCCGGGCGCACCGACGACCTGCGCCCGAGGCTCATCCCGACGGCCTCGCAGCAGGCTCGCCAGAGCCCCGGCATGCAGGGCATGGCCATGACCTTTGTGGCGGCGGACGAGGTCGCCCCTCGCCACGGGACGGCGGCAGCAACGATTCACGACGCGCCGCGGCCGAGCGGCCAGGGCCCCCGCGCGGACCGGGACGAGGCAGACGGAGGGGGGTCCGACGGGTCCGAGGAGCCCATGGAGCTGGTCGACGACATGCTCCGCGAAATCGCCGACTTTGTCAAGGCGTGGGACGTCGACGCCGAGCTCGACGAGGCGCGCAGGGCCGCGGGGCCCGGCACGAGCCGGCTCAACGTGGCGAGCCAGAGCCCGTGGTAGCGCCCGCCGGCTTCCCTGTCCGTGTGAGGCCCGGCGCGAGCGGCTCCGCCGGACCCCCCGTGTCGGGGCAACCGCCGTCTCGCAACCCCTCATGATGATAGTCTGACGCGGCAACGGCCCAGCCTCGGATGGTCTTTGCCCCCCAACCAACCCCCGTCTTTTTGTCTTTTCCCGCCAAGAGCGGACGTTTTTTTTTTCTGGTCAAAGGGCCCAGGAAAGCCCCCCCCCCCCATTTTGGCCTCATCATAGCATGAGTTTGCGCGCATACAAGTTTTTCGGGAGACGGCTGCGAGACCGACACATGCGGCAGCTACCTACGCAGGCCCGCCTGGCGTCAAGTGTGTGGTATAGAGAAGAGGGAGAGACTTGCGCGCGGGTCATGGATTTCAGCATTTGTGTGTATCCTCGAGGATATAGAGACTATAGGCCTTGGCATTGCCCCCTCGCACGCCGTCACAACTCCAACGTCACCGTACCCGTCAAGTAGCTACGAATGGTAAAAGGGCCACTTCAAACCTCGAATTGGGTGCGTCGTAGGCAAGCACAGAAAGTACTGGCGTAGAATCTGAATTAGAAAAGGTATTTGTTCGTGCGGCCTCGTATCACACATGCAGCCGTTCCACGGCCGGCCAATACGTCGCAAGAAATAGGTCGCAAGAAATAGCTCATCCATCACCACGCAGGGTGCAAACGCCTGCAAGCCCCGTCCCTTCAACCAACAAGCAAGCATGTACCTTTGCCACCGGCTTACATTGCGAGCATGAACCATGCCGCCTGTACAAAGAAGCCTCGACAGTCGAGTGCGGCGTCGCTCGAAACGGACTCTCCTCTTTTAATCACGGCCCACGGACATGAGGGTCCCCGTCCGCATCACCCCGTGACAGGCCCTGTGCTGGCGTCGCGGTCAGCGGTCAGCGACCGCGCCGAGCTCATGATGCGGCTGTGCATTGCCGTCGAGTTCATGATGCGGCTCTGAATTGGCGTCGTGGTAAAGATCCGGGCAAGAAGCATTTCGTTGCCCGAGAATCCAGCGCTTGAACCACCAGGGGAGAACGGTGAAGGCTTGATACGAGGCATGCTTGCGGTCCGAGACGGCGAACACATAGTCCAGCTCCTCGAGTGTCTTTTGCTTCGTCTCGGGCACGAACAAGAAGATGAGGATCAGGGCCAGCACGTTCAGTCCAGCGTAGAACCCAAAGGCGCCCGGAGCCGACATGGCGATGAGCATGCGAGGAAAGGTGAGGGAGAGCACCGAGGCCCAAAAGTTGTTGGTCGCCACGGCCCACGACATGCCAATCTCGCGATGAGACAGGGGAAAGACCTCTGCCGAGTACATGAACGGCACGGGACCCTCGCCTGTGGCTGTGGTTAGCACCAAAGGCGCGCCCGACTCCGTCTCAAGCCAAGGGTACTGACCTGGAGAATAAAATGCGGCAAAAAGGTAAACAAACGTCGCCACGGCTGCGATGCGGGCGGTGCTCTGCTCGACGTTGGGCTCGATGAGGTAGCAAAGACCGGCGGCTGTTTCAGAGTCGTCAGCAGGAACGTCTGGCTTCTCGGCAGCGGCCCGACAAACCTAGCAGTGTCCAAAACATGTTTGGAAAGGTAAAGAGAAGAAGGGCTCGGCGGCCAAAGGTGTCAATTGTCCACACCGCAGGCCAGGCAAAGATGAAGTTGACCAGGCCGAAGCCAAAGCTGGCCCACAGCGCCGTGTAAGGGGAAATGCCGCTTTGCACGAAGATGGTGCTGCTATAAAAGGAAATGATGTTGACTGCTCGCAAACGTCTCGTCAGCCATGCTCATTGCATCTCCTTGGAGGCCCCAGGTGAGTAGGGCAAAGGGTTCCCGTGGAAAGGCTTACTGCCGCAAAGCTGCTGCGAAATCATGACAATGCCAGATGCCCAGGTGGCTCGTCTGATTCGGGGTATGGTGAAGAGCTCGACGAAGCGGGTAAACATGTTGCTCTTTTTACTGACGCCCGTTTCCTGGACGAGGAGGTGCTCCTGCTCGAGCAGGCAGTTGATGTAGTAGAGATCTCTGGCGGCTTGAAGGGGCGTGTTTCTCAGGCGCAGGAGCGACGACCAGGCCTTTGTGTACTTTTTCTTCTTGAGGCACCAGCGAGGGCTCTCGGGACAGAAAAAGGTGCCAATGACGAGAGGAACGGCCGGGATAAAGGCCGAGCCAAACTGCAGTCGCCATGCAATCGCGCCCGTCTTGCCGACGGCCAGGTTGGCGCAAGTGCCCAGGAAGATGCCTGAAGGCGCGTTGATCAGTCTCTGGCTCGCCTCGGCCCCGACGCATATGCTTCTTACCAAAAGCCGTCCAGACTTGCCACGACATGACCAGGCCGCCGCGAATGATGGCGGGTGAGTTTTCGGCCGAGAAGACGGGGACAGTGACTTCTTTCAGGCCCATGCCAATGCCGAGGAGCATCCTGAGCCAGTGTCAGCAATGCCGCAAGACGAAGAGTAGATGAGTGACTGCTCACCGGCTAGCGGCAAGCTGTCCCCAGGTTTGGGAGACGGCCATGCCAAAGGGGGCGATCAAGGAGAAGACGGCAGCGACGAAGATGACACCTCGGCGGCCGAGCCAGTCGTTCAAGGGGTCCGATATCCAGCCGGCACTAGCAGTCACAGTCAGTTGTTGACTTGGTGGCTCGGTGGCTGGGTATAGACGTACAAGAGGCAAATGGTGATGTAGGGCATCGAGTTGACAAAGCCGATGATCCAGCTGTTCTTGGCACAATCGCCGGCGTTGGCAACGGGACCACAGGCTGAGTTGGCAGTGTCTGGGATGCCGAGGGCGTCGGGGAAGCTCAAGTTGGCACCGTTTGAGCCCGTCTACAAGATTGAGCGTGGTTAGCGGTCGGGGCAAGGGGCGGGAAGACGAAGATGGATGGGCAAACCTGATCCCATCCTTGGATGGCGGCGGCAATCGAGTTGAGGATGATTGTGTAGTAGAGGGACCATGGATGCTTCCAGCGGTGCGTGACTTCTTCCCTCAGAGCCCACCTGTCTTGCTCGTCGAGGTCGTCGAGGTCCTCAAAGGCCACGGGATCCTGGGCGACCAGAGCACCCTTGATTAAGAGCGGCAGGATGTCGTCGGGCAAGCCCTTTTCTTGCTGGAACTTTGTGACATTCTGGACGAGCTCGTCGCGGGGAATGCCCTTGAGGGGATTGCGGATCTCGCCAGCAGCGTTGTCGATGAGCTCGCTCAACTTTTGCCGGTGGCTCTCTTGGTCGACTGCTGCGACGGGGGGGCTCGAGCTGGGGGGGGGGGCGTGAGAAGACGGGCGGCTGGAGGGAGCAGGGTTGACTCACAGGGCGTCGTCGTCTTTCTTCTCCCGCGACATGTTGACGTCTGGGAGGAGGCGGCGAGCGAGCTGAAGAGGAAGGCGCGGACGGGTGGCTGAAGGCTAGAAGAAAGAAGCCGGTTCTCGAGGCGGCTTGGCAGAGGCGGCCTGGCAAGGGCGACTTGGCAGAAGAGGGGTGGGTGTGAGGCTTCGCAGCAGCGCGCGCGGCTGAGGAAGAGCAAGATGAGAATGCAGCAAGAGAGAGGACTGAAGAGGCGGGCAAGGGCTATATACGACTGTGCATGGCCTCGGCCTCAGCTGTGGCGTTGTTGATTGGGCCAGGGCGACAACTTGGGGGGGGGGGATCGACAAGACGGCGCACGTGTGTTGTGTATGCAGGTGGTGAGTGAGGAAGAGGAGAAGCACCCATCCATGCAGCCATCCAAGAGACACACACAGTGAGAAAGAAGAGGCGCGGCTGCAGCTGACGGCGGTCATCAGCTGCTCGGGCCACCGGCGGCAGCTGCCCTGGACGCACCACTACAGGAGGGCAAGTAGCACCAAACGGCGAGTCCCGGTGCACTGAAGCGCTGGAACACTGCGCTGAGACACGGCCGCGAGGTACAGGCACAGCTCGGCCGACTCTAGCACCGGGCCTGCAGCAAGAGCCGGCCACGCCGTTAGGGCCGTGACCGCCACAAAGGTACCCCGGGCTCGTACCGCGGCAGCCTTCCATCACACCTCGATGCTTCTCACGGAC
>JAPEBW010001528.1:0-22674 GCA_027405785.1 Ophiocordyceps robertsii | reverse complement strand
GAAAACATATAGGCTTAGTATATAACTTTACGCGTAATAGTATTAAAGAAAAGGAGATAGAGGTTTATTATATAAATTCTAAAGATAATATAGCAGATATATTTACTAAGGGATTCGGTTTAATACTATTTAATAAATTTTAAAGCTTACTAAGAATTAAAGAGATTATAATATAAATTTCTATAATAGAGGTTTTTAGCTATTTCTTACTTTCTTTAGCTTTCCTCTATATAACTTAAGGTTTTTTACTTATATAAAGGTTTTCCTTATATAATAAAATTAAGAGGTTTTACTTAAATTATATAATAAGTTTTTCCCTTTAAGAAAGATTAAAAGCTTTAAGGTTTTCCTTATAAAATAGGTTTTCTTAAGCTATAAACGAAAGGAATTTTCCTTATTTAAAGGCTTTTTACTTTACTTTAGTTAGTATGTTTAAAGCGCACTTATATACTATAAGTACCCTTTAAGGGCGGCTATAAAGAAGTAAAATATACTCTCCCGCAGCTTATAGGCTAAATATAGCATAAATAACACATACTATAAATATACTAAAAGATATATTAAATCCGCTATACAATTCTGCATACTATACATATTTCTTTATATTATTCTATTTATACATAAGCAAGATATAAGCAGATTAGGAAAAGGTGTGTGTGGAGACTATATGTATAATCCGAGCTAAGTCGCTACGCCACCTCGTATTCCTTACGGAATTAATCCCTAGGCTTATAAATACAATATAAACCTAATAACAGCTATTAGCTTACTATACATAACTGCGCTAAATAAGGGGCTCTTTTCTAAATCACTTAAGTTACTTATAGCTTAGGAATTGTCTATATAAGGGAGCCTTAGTCCCCCCTTTACCTTAGATAGATCATTAACCTTATATATATATATCTCACCTATTTCTTTACCTTTTCGCATACTCTTTATATCTTTATAATCCCTTTACTTATAGCTATAAGCCTGCTCTCTTCTATACCTATTTACTCCTTAATTTCCTTATATAGCTAAAACTACTTATCGAGGTCCGTAATTATCTTTACTTTTTAGCTTTAGCGGAGTATTAATAGTTCCTTAAAATAGTTTATTTTTATAAAGCTCTTATAATCTTATATTATTGTTTAAGTAAGCTTAAGGTTATTAAAGAAGAATATTATATTACGCCTTAGTAGCGGCGCTTAGACCTATATAAGTAAGGTATAGCTAAAACTAGTTAAAATCGTTTTAGTAACTAACTAGATTACCTATTTATATATTACTAGTCTTAGCTAGACTATCTTAACTTTAGCTTTAATCCCTTTATAAGCCTTAATTTATAAGACCGATATAAAGTTAATAAGGTCTTTTTAATAAAGAACTAAAAAATCTTAGCTAAGTAATATATTAACCGCTAAGCGTTTTACTATTTAAGCGCTAATCCTTACTTTTATAACCGCAAGGCTACTATTTACCCTTCTTAGTATATATATAGTAAATTCTACTTATTTAATAGTAGCTATCTTTCCTACTCCTTAAATATAAATTCGTTAAGAGGAGTTTATAATTACGTCTTAAAAGGTCTTTACTAAGTTAGCTTAAATAAGGCTTTAGTTTACCCCGGTATCTATATAGGCTTTAATACTTATTTTAAGCTTTTCTTTTTTATAAACTAATAAGTATACGTAAGTAAATCGTAACGGCTTATTAAAGCTTAATAGCTAAACGTTAAAAGAAGCCTTAACTATCTAAACGCTTTATAGCTTTTAAAGAACTACTTACTATATTAAGTTATATCTTTAAATAGTAACGTTTTAGTTAAGGTTAAGGGGGTGTTTATCTTTAACGTATTAATAAAGCTTATTCTTTTAAGGGATTATTTCGCTATAAAATCTATATACTTTATAAGCCTTTTAAACTAAGTTTATAATAATATAGATTGCGGTTTCCTTTAAGCTTTTATTAGTATTTTATTAAGCTCCTTTTATATTATACTTTTCGTTCTTTAAATAGTTATTAGTCTTTACTATAGTTCTTTTTTTAATTATAAAGTATACCCGCTTTAGCTTTAGTATTAATAAGTATATAGTTTTAAAAGTTCTTTCTCTTTAAAGCTAAAAGACCTTAGCTTATATTCTTAGCTATTTAAATAGGGTTCTCCCTTAACCTAGCGAGCGTTATAAGGCCTAAAATATATCGGCCGTTACTAAGCGGTCTAAAAACGTAACTTATAGCCTTAATAAGCTCTTAATAAATAGCTAAGGCATCTTAGACTATCCTTTAAGTATATATAAAGTATAGCTAGTTAGCCCTCGCGTTTTTATAAGTTAGAACCTATTTCTTTTACGTTAATAAGTACTTTTAAATCCTTAAGTATATTTAACTTATAGCTAAGGAAGAATTTCCGTATATTTATTAATCTATCTATTAATATCCTTATTTCTTGCTAAACGTTATAAGGATTCTTATAAATAAACGTCTAGCTTTTAATAAATTACTATAGTTAAGTAGTTTAGCTAATAAAGCGCGGCCTTAGCTTTATATTATAAGCATAATATCTAAGAATTAAAGTCGGATCTTATTACTATATTTTTAATAGTAAAGTACTCCTTATTAAGTGCTTAAATCGCTATATTTAAGCGGATTTTAAACCGTTTTTATAAGGCGGAGATCTATTAGCTTAGTTTAACACTAAGCTTACTAAGTTCTTTTTATTATAGTTTTAAAAGGTCCCCGGAATACTATTCCGCCGTATTTCCTTAAAGGAAAGAAGGCAATTAAATAGCTAATTCGTATATATAGGCCTTACTTTTATAAGCATTTTAGCGGATAAAGTTAATAAAACGGTTTACTTCTTTAAACATATTAGCCTTATTATTTTCTTAGAATTTATTAAAAAATACTTTTTAAGGTCTTAATAAGTTAAATCTCTTTATATCCTTAGCTTATAAATAAGGTTTTTCTTAAGGCTTAATAAGCGTATTTTCTTTTTTTAATACTTAAAGTAAACTAAGGAATTATTTATTTAATATTACTATTATTCTTACTAAAAGGCTTAAGGCTATACTTAGTCTTAGTATTTATATACTAAATATAAATAGGTTTAGCCCGCTAAAGGTATTACTTACTATATCTTTATTGCTTATTATTAAGGTTTTAGTCTTAATACTCTCGCTAAGCGCTTAACCTTTTATCTTATACGTATTTTAAAATTTAATATACTACGGGGCCCTTAGTATAAAAGGCTTATTTTTATTAATTAAGAGTCTTAAAAATACCTTAATTAGCGTAGCTATAGCGGATAAGGCTAAATAGTAATACTAAACTAAGAAACTACTAAGTATCCTTTAAAGTTGATTTTTAGTTAAGGCCTTTAACTAAACTTTATTTATAGTATATAGTAAAAATATCCGCTAAGCTTATCGTTTTAAAGAAAAAGTAACTTTATTATAAGTTTAATTTAAAGGGTATTTAGCGGGCGGGGAGCTATTTAGTTTTTAAGTCGGCTTATCCTTACTTCTTTTATTTAAAGGATAATCGATCCGTTTAAGTAATACTAAACTTAATTTACTTAATTATATAGGTTTTATCGTTTTATAATTTATCCTTTATTAATATTTTAAAAGCGGATTACCTCTTAAAAAGGAGTAGTTTTAGCTTAGCTAAGTAAGACTTATTTTATATCTTATTTAGCTTTATAAGCTATCGCGGTATAGTACTTTAAAAAGGGTTAAGAAGATTATTAAACTAATATACTTAATAAGCCGCGGCCTTTTTTACTTTTATAGCTTACTTATTTTTAAGTTTTATTATAAGCGCGTTAAGAAAAAAGTGCTTATTATTAAGGTTAGACTTAAAAGCTAATAAAAGCTTCTTATTAAAGAAAATATTATTTAATATTTAACTTTTAATAAAATAAGTACTTAATCGTATAATATAATTACTTTTAGCTTAGCGGATATTTAAAGGATTTCCGTTTAAATAAGTAAGAATTATTATGATTTACTACGCTTTATAGTATAAAGATAAAAGGATAAGGCGTAAACTAATTACTATTAATTAAGGCTAGTACTATAAACTAATTATAACTAATTAAGCTAATATAATAATCTAATTACTATATATAAACGTATATAAAGGTTTTAAAATAGTAAAAAGCTTATTTTTTTTAAGGTATAGCTAGCTACTTTAAACTTAGTTCTTTAAGCTAGTTTTAAGGATTTTTAACTATATTATCCTTTTATTTATTATTAGTATATAAATAAACTATAAATATCCTTATAAAATTACTTAATAAACTAAGTATAAGCCTAGTTAAAAATACTATAAACTATAATTAAGGAAATCCCGTAAATATCCTTAAATATCCTTTAAGAATTGCGGTAAAGTTTATCTTATATCTTTTAAAGTGCTTTTATAGTTAAAAATAGGTTAAACTATAATTAAGATATCCTGCGGAAATCCTTAAATATCCTTTAAAGATACTAATAAAATTCGCTTAGTAGTTTTTATAGTATCTTTTATAGTTAAAAATATTATAAACTATAGTTAAGTAAGCTCTTAAGCCTTTATAGTTATATCTTAAAAACTTTAGCGGGGTTTAATTAGTAATGTTCGTTATATCTCTTTAAGTAAGCTTTTATAATACGTGCTTTAAGCGTTTTTATCGCGGAGTTTTATAAGGCTTTTTAAGAGTAAAGTAAGGAGTTTAAGCGTAGCCGTTAAAATTTTATAATAGAAAATAATAAGAAAATATAACTACGCGATTTCTTATATTAAGTTATTTATACTATTGCTATACTAATTTAAAATAACTTATTGCTTATTAAAATATAAAATTTCTAGCTTTTAAAGGTTTAATGCTACTTTTTTTTATTATAAATAGACTTTTATATACTTCTTTTTTCTTTAAATTTTTTTTCCCTTTTTATTTATATATACTTATATATAAGCTTAAATTAAGCTAATACTTTAATATACTATTAGTACTTAAAAGAACCCCTATTAAGGCCTTTTTATCGTAGATTCTTATAATTAGTTTTATTAGTAAATATAGCTTTACTTAAGAAAGGCGACTTAATAATAACAAAATACACTTAGATATACCCGCTATATAAAAAGGATTTATTAAAGCTAAAGAAATAATAGTATAATAGTATTAAGGAGAAATTTAAAGCACTCTGACCTTTTTAAAAGAGATAAAGGAATAATAAACGGATTATATAAAAACTAAGTTAAAAGCTACTTATTAAATAGTATTAATATACTAGCACTAAACTCTTAGACGAGCTAAAGATAATAAAAATTAAACCGCTTAGCTTATATCGCGTTATATATACTTAAAGAAATAGCTAAAAATGCTAAAAGGGAAAGTTACTAAGTATTTAGACTTAGTAAAAGACCTTACTATAAATATCTACTAAAATAATTAAGGCCGCTTAAAAGACCCTTTTAAATAAAAAACTAAACGCGAGGAAGAAGATTAAGGTTTAGTAACTTTAGCTTTAAAAAAGTGAAAAGACTTACTATTAATACTGCAAAATACCTTAGCGAAAAAATTATTTAAACTAATAAACCCTATAAAAAAAGGAGAAAAAGACCTTATCTTTTAAGCTATTTAACGATACTTTAACCCCTTCCCCTAAGCTAGCTTAGTAAAGTTATCGGAAAAAGAAATCTCTTATACTAAAGCCTTTTAATACTATTTTAATCCTTTCTCCGGAGCTTATTAAAAAAGATACCCCTTATTATAAGACCGCTAAACCTCTTATTAAATAAAAGCCTTAACTAGGGCGTAGACGGGGAACTATAAAAATCCTAGCTAAGAGGGAGATACCGGTAAAAGCTAATAATAAAGGAAAGCTAATAAACTAATAGCGGAGGGAACTACTTAAGAAAAAAAAGATCGCTACTTACTAACTAGTAAATGATAAATCGACGCTAAGTAATTAAAGTAGCCTTACTAACTACCCGGATAGTAAAGATAGTAAGATATTAAAAAAGATAGCGATAAACTTATATAATCTAAGGAGAATATTACGTTTAAACGATAATAAAGACGTGCTAAAGCTTTAAATAAAAAGTAAATAAAGGCGACCGCTAAAATAAATATAGCGATTAAAAGAGATTAGGCTAAGAGTCCTTAATTAAAAAGATAGTAACTTAAGCTAAATAAAAAAGGTAGTATTAGCTAAACTTAAAGCTAATAGAAAGCTACTTATTAAGATACTAACTTAAAAAAGGCTAATAAAGTAAAACCTTATTTAATCTAACTAAAAGAACCTTATAAGAGAATCTAACTACTTTTAAGACCTACTAAAATTACTATTTATTACGTTTAAGGATTTTAACTTAACTATATTAATAGGCTTATAACTACTAACCTTAACCGCCTTATAGGCCCCCGCTCCCCTTTTAAAGATAATTTTACTTAAAGATTTAAGTACTGCTTAAAAGAAAGTAGTATTAAGGCTTAAGCTAAAAAAGATTATACTTAAATAGATTAAGGTTGAAGAGCTAGTAAAACTAATTACTAAGCCTAAATAAAAAAAGGTATCTTTTAAGAAGCTTACTAAAACGAACTTTAAGAATTTACTTAAAGGGACCGTTAAGACATAAAAAGTACTATTTATTAAATCGGGAACAAGAACCTTATTAATATTATAATACTCTTATTATACCTTTACCTATATAATAACGCTACTTAAGTCCCGTAAAAAAACTATATATATAAAACCTTTAAAACTAATTAAACTTACTTTAATAATAATACTAATAACTACCTCCTTAACTATTACTATATTTACTAAAGACTTTTATTAATTAGCTATAGCTATAAAAACTATAAGCGAAAAAATAAAAAAAGACGCTACTTAAAATACTTATAATAATCTCCTTATTATAATCGCAATTAAAGGTATTTAATTACCGATTTACTAAGTTAAAATAATAATTTAACTATATTAAGGCCTTTAACTTAAAGACTTAAGGTTTTAATTAAGAAACTCGCTTAAGCTACTAAGTGATATAGGAGGTATTAAGAAGTAAGATTAAGTTTCGACTAAGATTAACAATAAACCGCGTAGAGATAACTATAAAAAAGCTTACTAAAAAGTAGATAGATAGACTAACTTAATAAACCTAACCGGGGCGGTTCTCTTATTCTATCGGTAGGTATATAATGAGGGCTTATATAAGCCCCTCGGAAAAGCATTATTCCGGGATAGCTATTTAAGGCCATTCCCCTCTCTATACAACCCGAGATCGAGACTTAGAATTTACATGCCCATAACACAGATCCCATTGGATGGATAAAGTCATACCTAGGAACCTGGGTATCCGTATGTGCCTATGTTCACAACGATTGGCTCCCCCACAAACGGGCGGCAGGCAGTAGGTATGTGCTGCATGTACATACAGTACATCCCTAGCCCCTTTGGGCCAAGTCTGCTGTTTGAGTAGAAAAGCTGGGCATCGTGGCAAACCGTGCGGGTGGCTTGCTTCGAATGAACAAACCCTCGACTAGAATATCCACGACAACGAGGCGCAGATGGCTCTCGGAAAGAGCCCGTATCCCAAGACTACGGTCAAGAAGATTGTCAAGGCGCACTCGGGCCTCAACATCAAAAAGAATGCCGATGTCACCGTATGGGGCCGCACCAAGGCGTGACATGGTGGGGATGAACGCGCTACTGACTGCCTACAGATCTTCCTCGACTATGTTCTGTTCATGGACAGGTGCGAGCAGCTGCAGATTGGGATGCGTGGCCCGATGCGGAGGCGGGAGCTGACGAGAACTCGCAGGCTGGTCAAGGAGGCGGCGATTCACTCGAAACAGGCTGGCGAGAGGGGCTTGACTGCCAGAGGGGTCAGAAAGGCCGCCAGAGTGAGCTTCCCGGCAAGAATCAGGAACGCCGCAGGCTAACGGGCTCGAGCAGGATGCTCTAGCGAAGTTCAAGGGCTGAATCTGATTTTCTCGGTCGCGCCAAAGGGGGCCTTGTGCGCACGCAAAGGCAACATTGTAAACGACTGACGATATCGCGACCTCGCCTCCAACGGCACACCTCTGCACGGCGTGGAGCTGCGTGGGGCCATCACTCAGAACACACTTGATGGGCGTGCATCCACGCGATGCAATTCTCGTATGTACTTACTGCACCCTCTGTAATTGTTCCGGAGAAGACGAGTGCTGCATCGGGCATGCGAACTAGGTACATACAGTAGGATAGGACCAGCTGGACGAGGCTGGTGAAGGAAGCCTGACGTGCAGGGAGTAAGGCGTCGGTGGCTGCAATGCGCAAGAAATCGGTGGTACATAAAGTAATGGCAAACAAAGAATCACCCCGGCTCGTTGCTTTGTGGGCGCCTGCAACGGGAGCAGCATGGATCGTCGAGCAGTCCGGTCCGGCACTTTGAAGGCGAGCCGAGCTCCAGCTCTTCCTCTGTCCCTTTGCCGTTTGCTGAGGTTCTGCCGGTTTCTAGAAGCGTTGCGCTAAAAAAAACAGGCCCGAGGGACAGCTCACCACCTCCTCCAGCTCTACAGTACTGTACAGTACCTAAGCAGGGGAGAGGGGGGTGGCCCCCATCAGGCTCCAAGGAGGGTGAAAAAATCCGCCCGCCAGCTGAAGCACACGCTCCCTCTTCCCCCAGACCCCCGTTTGCACATTGATGCCGACAAGCTTTCCACCTCCCGCAATCAACAACAGCACCGACTCTACCTAAAACAAGCCAACCAAGCCAACTCCTCACTCTGCCACTCGCTCAAGCGTTCCGGAACACCTCGTCTGCCCCTCTCAGCAACCTCGGGCATCGTACCTCGTCACACTGCTCGCCTATTAGTCAGCCTTGCTCTCTCTCTCGCCTTGATTCCTGAAAGCTTCTGTCATCCGCCACCAACCCATCACTGCCGTGCATAAACGTCATCATGGCCGCATCCACCGCTCACGCCGCCCCTAAGTCTTCCAAGAAGAAGGCTGCCAAGGTCGCCCACCGCAACCATTCTCCTGCCCCCAGCACTGCCTCGGGCGTCGCCGATGTGGCCGTCGATTCTCAGGAGGATGGCTTCGAGTCCACGTACATCAAGGAGCTGCAAAAGTATGCTAGGGAAAACACATGCTCTTCCACAGCCTGAACTAACTGCCTCGACAGGAACATTCGTAACGTGAACAAGAAGATTGTGAGTCGATGCTCGCACGATCCGCACCGTCCTTCCGTCCGAATCGTTAACCTCGCGACGTCACAGACCAATGTTTCCAAGACCGACTCGCTCCTGGCCCAGCACCCTGGAAAGTCTCTTGAAGAGCTGGTCGCTGAGAAAATCATCAACACCGACCAGAAAGCCCAGATCACCAAGAAGCCAGCTCTGCTGGCCCAGCTCGCACAGATGGAAGAGCAGCTCGCTCAGTACCAAAAGGTCCACGAGCAGTACCGCTCCCGTGTCAAGGCCGACAAAGCCGAGCTGGAGAAGTCGCTCGACAAGGCCAAGGCCGACGCCGTCGGCGCCGCCAAGCAAGAGTTCAAGAAGTCACAGCAGGAACACCTCCTCGTCCTCTCCCAATTCCTCCGGCTCGCTGCCTATCGCCGCGAGGAGGCCAAGGACCCTGAGTCCGACGAAAGCCAGGCAATCGAGGGCGTTTTGCTCGCCATCTACGCGGGGGATGAAACTGCCGTCGCATCCATGCTCAAGTTGATCGAGGGATCCGAGGAGCCCATTCTCAGCGTGCCGGGAGAGCATCTGCAGACCACCTGTTGGTTCCCTTCTCTCATCCTCTGTTTGAGCTCAAGAACCATGACTAAACTCGAGCAGACTCAAAGGTTAAGACGCTCGCCCGAGAATACAAGACTCCTTTTTACCCCGAGAGCGCTCCGCCTGCCGAGTCGGAGCCCACGAAGGAGCCGGATTCTGACCCCACGATGGTCAACGCTTCTGCCACGGAGATTGATGCTGGGGACGGTGCTCTTGTCAACGGGCAGACTGCCGCGCCCTCGACCAATGGCATCGCAAATGCCAGCGTTTCTGAGCATGCTGCCAATGCCGTCGCAGAGAGTCACTGGGATTGCGACAAAGAAACGCCCATCTCGCAGGGGTGGGAGGACCTCAAGGTTCCGCGGGATTCCAACGAGTGGGATGTTGGACTGGAAGCGACGCCTGTAGTGACCTCCAACACGCAGTCTTGGGCCGACGAGCAGCCTGACCCCTCCGTGGAGGTGAGTTTCCATGTTGATGCCCAGCAACCTCCTCCATTACCCAACGACTTTTGCCACTCTATTGCATGCACGCATCACTAATCATGTTGGATAGGTTCCTGCGGCTGCCGACCCCAATGACGGATTTCATCAGGTTCAACGCAGCCGAGGTCGTCAGGACCGCGAGGGAGGAACTTCGCGCGGGCGAGGCCGAGGCGAGTGGCGGGGCCGCGGCCGCGGAGACGGTCGAGGCCGCGGGCGAGGCCGTGGCAATGGCGGCATGGCGTCGCGAGGGGCTCGCCGCACCGAAGAGTCGTAGAGCACTTGCTCGAGGCCCCCTTTTCCTCACTAGCAAGCATGTCTCGGAAGCGACTGTACATCATGCCATGTCATGGAGGCGTTCACCAGGGTTTTGGCCGGACCGCGGGGCTGATTTGAGGGAACATTGAGCATTGCATTGGTCTTTCTGAGCTTTACTTGTCCCATGTTGAAAGACGGCCTCGGGCTCTGATGCATCATGTTGCGGAAGACATGGGGAGGGATGTACTAAAAGTACCTACGTAGTCATGAACAGGAAATGATTCCACGACATGCAATCGGGGGCCTTGCGTGGGTTTGCGAGCATGCGGGAGAGCCGCAAGGCGATGAGTCCATCAGCTCGAGGGTGTTGATGTGAGCAGACGCAGGTGAGGCGGGTGATGCCTTGACGAACATCAAAGGCCAAGCATTGCATAAAAAGGGTACCTACCCCAGTATGTATGTGTACTATACGTACGCTTTTATGTACCGTTGATAAGGGCTTATAGAAGCCCCTCGGGAAAGCTTTTTTCCGGGGATAGCTATTTAAAGCCGTTCCCCTTTTTATATAACCCGAAAGCAAGACTTAGAAATTATATATATATAACCTATATATAGATAAACTAGTAAAATATCGACTATGCTAAAAGCAAATTTTATAATTAAAGCTATTAAAATTTATTATAACTAAAGTTATTTTATATACGCTGCTATATTATTATATTACCTCGCTATATAAGTTGTATAAGACTATATCTTATTATACTACTTTATATTATTAATACTATTAATTATAATCTTTAATTATATATTTATTACGGGCTAGGCCTTATATAAGCCCGGGCCACGCCCGTGTAACTAAGGCCCTTAATAGGCGTGATTAATTAACTAGCTAGCAGCTTAGTTAATTCGTCTTTTTTTGCCCTCGCTACTACCGTTTAATATAGTAGCTTAATTAAATAGCTACTTTATAGCATAAATAGTAGCATAACCACTACTTTAGCCTTATTAAGACCGACTTATTATAGTTAACTAAGCTATAATAAGGGGTCTTAAGTTTAAGATCTGCCGAAGTACTAACAAGCGACGTTCGGCTTAGGCTTATAGCTACCGGCTAAAGGAGACGACTTATTAGCCCCGCTTAAGGGAAGGCGAGGATAAAGAAAGGGTAGTATTATAAGCTAGGCCTTATATAAGCCCGGGCTGCGCTAATATAACGAAGACCCTTAATAAGCGTAGTTAATTAAATAGCTAGCAGCTTAGTTAATTTGTTTTTTTTACCCTTACTACCGCTATTTAATATAGTAGCTTAATTAAATAGCTACTTTATAGTATAAATAGTAGTATAACTACTACTTTAGCTTTATTTAGGCCGACTTATTATAATATTATAAAAGCTAATAAAAACCTTATTAAAAATATATAGTTAACCGCTATTATTAACAAAATTAAATAAGTTAAAATAGTTTAAAAAAACCTAGAAAAAAGTACTATTTTAATTATTATATTATTAATTAAATAAAACTTTAAGTTTATTAAAAAAGCTTGAATTATTATTTAAAGATTTTATTTTATTAATAATAATACTATTATAAAATTTAAACGGCTATACTTAAACTCCTTACTTTACTCTTAAGAAGCTTTATAGAACCCTACGGCGGGAATGCTTAAAGCACGCGCTTTAAAGGCTCGCTTAAGGAGATATAATAAATATTACTAGTTAAACCCTGCTAAGGTTTTTAAAATATAACTATAAATACTTAAAAGCCTATCCGATTATAGTTTATAATATATATAACTATAAAAAACACTATAAAAACTATAAAACGGATTTTATTAGTATTTATAAAGGATATTTAAGGATTTCCGCTTAATATCTTAACTATAGTTTAGGTTATTTTTAACTAAAGAAGCACTTTAAAAAATATAAAATAAACTTTACTAAAGTTTTTAAAGGATATTTAAAGATATTTTAGGGATTTCTATAATTATAGTTTATAGTATTTTTAACTAAGCTTATTAAGTAATTTTATAAGGATATTTATAGTTTATTTATATATTAATAATAAATAGTAAGATAATATAATTTAAGATCTTTAAAATTAGCTTAAAGAACTAAAAATAAAGAAGCTAGCTATACTTTAAAGAAAAACTAAGCTTTTTATTATTTTATAAACCCTTATATATACTTATATATAATAATTAGTTTATTATACTAGCTTTATTAATAATAATTTATTTATAATACCGGCTTTAATTAATAGTAATTAGTTTATAATACTAGCTTAAATTAGCGGTAATTAGTTTATACTTTATCTTTTTATCCTTATACTATAAAGTATAGTAAATAGTAGTAATTCTTATTTATTTAAATAAAAATCTCTTAAATATCCGCTAAGCTAAAAGTAACTATATTATATAGTTAATTACTTACTTTATAAGAAGTTAAATACTAAACGATGTTTTCTTTAATAAAAAGCTCTTATAAGCCTTTAAGTTTAACCTTAATAATAAGTATCTTTTCTTTTACGCGCTTATAACTAAACTTTAAAATAAGTAAGCTATAAAAGTAAAAAAGGCCGCGGCGTATTAAGTATATTAGTTTAATAGTCTTTTTTATTCTTTTTAAGGTATTATACCGCAATAGCTTATAAAGCTAAATAAGATATAAAATAGGTCTTACTTAGCTAAGCTAAGATTACTTCTTTTTAAAAAGTAATTTACTTTTAGAATGTTAATAAAAAATAAACTATAAAATAATAAAACTTATATAATTTAGTAAACTAAACTTAGTACTACTTAAACAGATTGATTATTTTTTAGTTAAAAGAAGTAAAGATAAGCTAACTTAAAGTCTTTTTAGCTTCTTACCTTTTAAATACCTTTTAAATTAAGCTAGTAATAAAGCTACTTTTCTTTTAAGATAATAAGCTTAGCGGATACTTTTACTATATACTATTAATAAAGTGTTGTTTATAAGCCTTAACTAAAAATCTACTTTAAAGGATACTTAGTTGTTTTTTTTTAGTTTCGTATTATTATTTAGCCTTATTTATTATAGCCGCGCTAATTAGCACGTTTTTAAGACTTTTAATTTATAAAAATAAGTTTTTTATATATAAGGCTTTATAGCGTACTAGATTTTAGGATATATATAAAATAAAAGGATAAACACTTAATAAGAATATTAAAACTAAGATCTTAATAATAATTAATAAAAACGCGATAAGCAATACTTTTAATAAGCTAAACTTATTTATACTTAGTATATAAAGACTAAAATTAAGTATACCTTTAAGCCCTTTAATAAAAATAATAGTAATATTATTATAAGCTATACTATAAAAAGAGCTATAGTTAAATTATAGCGAATAACTTAAAGTCGGGCTAACGCGTACCCGAAGTCGTATAAGACTTTACTTAAACTCGGCCTAACCTTAACTTAAACTTAACTTAAGTACGAGCTACTTAAGCGACCCGTATAAAGTAAAAAGCTATATAGCTAAAATAAAGATTTCCTATTTCCCTTCTTAGCTTTAAATAAATAATTATTTAGCTATATACTATTAAACTAAGTATATGCTAGCTCTTAATACATATTAAATAAATAATTCTTTAGTTTTCCTAAAGTATTAAGAAAAAAAGACGCGCTTGTTAAGCTTTAAGAAAAACCTTAACTATAAGCTAAGGATATAAAACGATTTGACATATTAAGACCGCTAAAATTATCTTTTAATAAAGTTTGAAAAGATAATAAAGCTAATATATTTTAAGGAGTAAACCGTTTTATTAACTTTATTTACTAAAATATTAATAAAGGCAAGGCTTATATAGATAATCTAGCTATTTAATTGCCTTTTTTTAAAGAAGCGCGGCGGAATAGTATTTTAAAGACCTTTTAAAACTATAATAAAAAGAACTTAGCGAGCTTAAGGTAAAACTAAGCTAATAGATCTCTGCCTTATAAAAACAGTTTAAAATCCGCTTAAATATAGCGATATAAGCACTTAATAAAAAGTACTTTACTATTTAAGATATAATAATAAGGTCTAATTTCAAGTCTTAAATATCGCGCTTATAATATAAAGCTAAGGCCGTGCTTTATTAGCTAAACCACTTAATTATAGTAATTTATTACAAGCTAAATATTATTATAGGCTAGGCCTTAGATTAAGCCTAGGCTGCGCCTGTATAAACCCTTAATAAGTATAGTTTATTAACTAGCTAGCAGCTTAGTTAATTTGTTTTGTTTTACCTTGCCGCCGTTTAATATAGTAGTTTAATTAAATAGCTACCTTATAGTACGAATAGTAGTATAATTACT
This sequence comes from Ophiocordyceps robertsii, assembly GCA_027405785.1. Taxonomy (NCBI): domain Eukaryota; kingdom Fungi; phylum Ascomycota; class Sordariomycetes; order Hypocreales; family Ophiocordycipitaceae; genus Ophiocordyceps; species Ophiocordyceps robertsii. The sequence continues at coordinate 7,883 of JAPEBW010001528.1, read as the reverse complement.
GCTTTAGCCTTATTAAGGCCGACTTATTATAGTTAACTAAGCAATAATAAAGGGTCTTAAGTTTAAGACTTAATAATATACTAATAAGGATAGCTTAAGCTTATAGCTATTAAGAGCTACTAACTAAAAAAGACGACTTATTAGCCACGCCTTAAGGCAAGTAAGGTAAAAAGAGGGTAGCTAGCTTTATAGTTATAAAAGTAAGGATTAACGCTTAAATAGTAAAACACTTAGCGGCTAATATATTACTAAGCTAAGATTTTTTAGTTTTTTATTAAGAGGACTTATTATAAGCTATGCTATAAAAAGAACTATAATTATATTATAGCGAATAACTTAAAGTCAGGCCGACGTATAGCTAAAGGTATATAAGACTTTACCTAAACTTAGCCCGATATTAACCCGAACTTAACTTAAGTACGGGCTACTTAAGCGACCCTTATAAAGTAAAAAGCTACGTAGCTTAAATAGATATTTCCTCTTTCTCTCCTTAGTTTTAAGTAAATAATTATTCGGCTATGTATATTAAACTAAGTATACGCCGGTCTTTAATAAATATTTATTTATAAGAATCCTAATACGATTTAGTGAAAAATAAAGATATTAATAAATAGATTAATAAATATAAGGAAATCCTTTTTTAACTATAAGTTAAATTTACTTAAGGATCTTAAAAGTACTTATTAGCTTAAAAGAAATAAGTTTAACTAATAAAAAAGGAAGGCCTAACTAGCTATATCTTATACGCACCTAAAAGATAGTTTAAGACGCCTTAACTATTTATAAAGGGCTTACTAAAACTATAAGTTATGTTTTTAGACCGCTTAGCTAAGGTAGATATATTATAAGCTTTATAGCGTTTATTAAGTTAAAAGAGAAACTTAATTAAATAGCTAAAAATATAAGCTAAGGTTATTTAGCTTAAGAAAAAAAAGACTTTTAAGACTATATACTTATTAATATTAAAGCTAAACTAAGTATACTTTTTAACTAAGGAAAACACTATAGTAAAGATTAATAATTATTTAAAGGATAAAGAGTATAATATAAAAAAAGCTTAAATAAACGCTAATAAAAGCTTAAAAGAGACTATAATTTATATTATAGTAAACTTAGTTTAAGTAGCTAATAAAGTATATAGATTTTATAGTAAAGTATTCCTCTTAAAAATAAGCTTTATTAATATATTAAAAATAAATACCCCCTTAACCTTAGCTAAGACGCTACTATATAAATATATAGCTTAGTATAGTAAGTAGTTATTTAAAAGCTAAAAAGCGTTTAAATAGTTTAAGCTTCTTTTAATATTTAGCTATTAAGCCTTAATAAGCTATTACGATTTACTTATATACGTTTATTAGTTTATAAAAAAGCAAGACTTAAAATAAGCATTAAAGCTTATATAGATATTAAGGTAAACTAAAGATTTATTTAAGCCGACTTAGTTAAGACCTTTTAAAATATAACTATAAACTCTTTTTAATAAATTCCTATTTAAGGAGTAAGAAAAACGGCTATAATTTAATAAGTAGAATTTTCTATATATATACTAAGAAGGCTAAATAGTAGCTTTATAGTTAAAAAAGTAAGGATTAATACTTAAATAGTAAAACGCTTAGCGGCTAATATATTGCTAAGCTAAGAATTTCTAGTCTTTTATTAAAAGGACCTTATTAACTTTATATTAGTCCTATAAATCAGGGCTTATATAAGGATTAAAGTTGAAGTTAAGATAGTTTAGCTAAAACTAGCAATATAAAAATAAGTTATTTACTTAACTACTATAATAATTTAAGCTAGTTTTAGCTATACTTTATATTAAAAAAGTAATAACATACATAAAGTATTATATTATACTAAAGACTTACGATACCTATAAAAGAGCAATAATACGTACGGAGTATTATATCTTAGACCTATAACACTTATAAAGGAACAATAATACGTACAAAGTATTATATTATTAAGGGGCCTATAGTAAGGAGCTATTTATATATATATATATAAGGGTATTCGTTCCTTTCTTTTAAGAAGGATAACGTAGAATATAATAAATAGGTTCTTCGTTTAATTAGTATATATATATTAACTCGAAGATTATCTATTTAATACTAATTAAGAATTATACTAAACCCTTAGCGATAATTATTAATTAGTAAGAGTAAAAAGACAAAAAGTAGTAAAAGTAATAATAACTACTTAATATTCTAAGTCCTCTTTTAGGTCGTATAGCGCTAAACTTAGGAGAAAGGATTAACCTTATTAATAACGTTAAGAACGTACCCCCTTTACTAATAAAATAATAGTATTATAAGATAATAACCCGTCCTTTAAATCCCCCGCTTCCTTAGTATATAGATCCCTCCTTTAAGCGGATATCGTAGATAACGATGTTATACTATACGATAAAATAACTATATATAGCAGAATCTTATTATAAGTCTAAAAGAAAGCAATAAGCTTAAAATATTAAGATACCGTCCTTAATATAACGACTAGCCCTTTTAATACCGAACTTATTATATATGTTATACGTATTATATACGATACCGTATAATTCGGCATAAAAGAGAAGAGCCTCGTTAATCTTATCTACTTTAAGCTCGCCGACTAAAAGACCTTTTAATTCTTATAGATTTACTATACCTTTAGCTAAGAACTAATTTATCTTATTAAATCCCGCGGAACTATACTACTAAGAAATAAATTAATATCTTAAAAGCTTATATAGTTAATTTAATAAAACGAGCTACCCCCTTTTAACTTAGTTAGACCGTAATATTAATATTAACTTTAAGTACCTATATCTCTATACCTTAAGAATAATACTTTAAGACCTTAGCTACGATCCTTTATACGGCCGGTATTAGTATAGTTTAGCTAAGAACCTATAGATATAACTACCTTAAATAGCCGACTATACTAATAAAGATTAATTACCTTAACGGTCTCGGACTTATATAAACTCTTACCTGTCCGGACTATTTAAAACGGACTAATTACCTTAAATAAAGTTATAGCTTTTTAAAAAGGATAGTATATAAACTAAAACTATCTAAGAAAAACCGCATAATATTTAAGCTAATAAAACGAAAATATTTATTAGCTATTACCATTATATTAGTATTATAAAAGACTAATTTTATATAGTACTACTAAATATCTTTTTTAAACGTACTTAAGACTATTACCTTTACTATATCGGACTAAATAGCACGTTCTACGAGATATACTATAAGCTAAATAACTACTTTAATACTTATACGAACTACTCTTAATACTAAGCGGATTAAACCTCGATAATATTCTAAATAGTATAATAAAAAGACTTTAAAAATAGCCTCCTTAAGATCCTTAAAGACCTTATTAATAAACTACGCCTTATCTAAAAAGCACTTAAGAAAGACTATTAAGAAGATATATAACTATATACTATAATTATACGAGCTTGCTATAAAGTACCGGAACTAAAAACCGTAATAATTGTTTAAGAAAAATCTTATAAAGCTTTTATTAACTAGCTACGATCTATACTCTTAGTTACTACTAACCGCATAATAATATAGTACTATATTAATAGGAGATACGATAATAATAAAACCTATATTAAGTAGTATAATCCCCTATTATGACTTAAAATATAGCTAAGACGTCTTATAAGACAATCCTTAGCCTTCCGTATACGTATATAAAGGAAATGCTTTATCTATAAGAAGATAAGATACTAATTAATTAATTATCCTCCCTTAATATTAAAAAAAGCTAAGCGCTAGTACTTATAAGTATATAAAAGACTTAACTAAGAATAACTACTTAATAAAGAATTTAACGCATTCTTAACTATATATAAAGGAGAAGCCCTCCCCTCTTTAGATAATATTCTTAAAGATACGTATAAAAGTAATAATAAAAAGTACGATATTAACCTAGCGATAAGAGAGATAACTACTACGTATATAATAAATATAGCATTCTTTTACTGCTTAACTAGCGAAGATATTTACCGTATAAAGAATACTAATAAACCTACTTTTTAATTTCTCCTTATTAATAGCTATACTATAGCGTACTAAGGAAAACTTTAAGATATAGGAGTAGCATAGGTTTTAATAGTTAGCTGCGTATAGGTAAAGGCGTATATATAAAAATACCTTAACGCTATAAAAGTAAACTTAACCCCCGGAAGTATAATAATAAAATTTAAAAATACTAGTGCTTATATAGCGATTAAAACTATTACTTTTACGAACCCCTTTAGCCTTATTACGTACTATATCCTTAATACCTTAACCCGTTTCCTTTTTTATTTAAAGAATATAAAAAGACTTAGCGTATACTTTAATAATAAATATAACCTTATCGTATAATAAGACGGTATAATAATCCTTATTATTCGTAAATAAGGATACCTATTTTTTTAATATCGATTATAAAAAAGCATATACTTACTTTACGGAACTATAACTTCGCTACCTCTATAGATAATTTAGCTATCTAAGTATAACTTAACTATATAACCTCTTTAAAAATGCTAAGTATTTTAATATATTAAACTTATTACTTAAGAAAGTATAATACTTTTACTAATAATACTAACTTTATAACTAAGCTCCTTAAAGATTTTAATTCTTAATTAAAGATAATATAAATTTTAACTATAAGCTTATTATCGATATACTATACCTTTATAAAAGACTAGCCTTATATATTATCGACGAAAGTATATTATTTTTAATAGCTAACTTCCTTCCCTCCCTTTTTATAAAAGATATATAAAATACACTATATCGATATTAAATATATATATACTATAAGCCCCTTAATAATATTATATATAATTTTAAAACGAACTTCGCTTTAAAAGAATTCTATACTAACGCCTATATTCTTAATATTATATATAAGAAAATGCCTATAATAGCGTATTAAGCAGTTAGTAAAGTCGAATATATATACTAGCTACTTTAATACTACGCTTTCTAGTATAAGGATAAGGGGATAAGGCGCGGACTAATTACCGCTAGTTTAAGCTAGTACTATACACTAATTACTACCGGTTAAGGCTAATACTACGGACTAATTACCGCTAGTTAAGCTAGTATAATAAACTAATTACCGCACGTAAACGTATATAAGGGTTTAGAAATAATAAAAAGCTTATTTATTCTTTAAGGTATAGTTAGCTACTTTATACTTAGTTCTTTAAGCTAATTTTAAAGATCTTTAACTATACTATCCTTTTATCTATTTATTAGTATATAGATAAACTATAAATATCCTTATAAAATTGCTTAATAAACTAAGTATAAGCTTAGTTAAAAATACTATAAACTATAATTAAGGAAATCCCTTAAATATTTTTAAATATCCTTTAAAAATCGCGGTAAAGTTTATCCTATATCTTTTAAGGTGCTTTTATAGTTAAAAATAGGTTAAACTATAGTTAAGATATCCCGCAGAAATCCTTAAATATCCTTTAAAGATACTAGCGGAATCCGCTTAATAGTTTTTATAGTATCTTTTATAGTTAAAAACGTTATAAACTATAGTTAAGTAAGCTCTTAAGCCTTTATAGTTATATTTTAAAAACCTTAGCGGGGTATAACTAGTAATATTTATTATATCTCCTTAAGTAAGCCTTTATAATATATGCTTTAAGCGTTCTTATTGCAGGGTTTTATAAGGCTCCTTAAGAGTAAAGTAAGGAGTTTAAGCATAGCTATTTAGATTTTATAATAACTCCTTTAAGTAAAAAAGAAAAGCTAATATTCTTATTAGTTTAAAGTAAGAATAAAGTAAAAGAGGCGCTAAGTAATAGCTTTATAGTAAAGTCTTTATACTATATAAATAATACGCCGTCCTTATCTTTTTAAAAGTTTTTTCGGCCTATTCGGCTAATAGTAGCTAAGTAGATTAAAATAGTTAATAGGCGGCTTTTATTATAAATTCTTACCTCTTATTTAGTTATATATCTTTATCTTTATTAAGGCAATTAGCGCGTTTAGCTAAAACTTATAATAAGGTTTTCTAACTCTCTTTTAAAGTATACGTCTAAGCACTTATTAAGTAGTAAGGAGTCTCTACGCTAAGGAATATTCGAATTCCTTAGTAAGATATATTATAAAAGACTAGCTTTATTTAAGCCTTATTTTATATTATTATCTTACTTACCCTTTACGCCGTTTTTAATCCTCCGCTAAATTTCCTATACTACTTATTAGCCTTATAAGCTACTTATAAGTAAGATATTATATCTTACTTATTACCGCTTTTATAGTTATTCTTTACTTTCCGTTATTAAGCTTTTTAACTTATTATCCTTTTTACGCGGCGTTACTATTTACGCCTTTCCGCTAACTAACGCGCGTTTAGCTACTAAGAAAGTATTAAAATAAAAGTAAGTTATCCCGCTAATATTAATAAGTATAGTTAGTATTAAGGTATTAAATATTTATATTCCTACTTAAAAGCAAGTAATAAGGTCCTTAATAGCTTTAGTGCTTAACTCCTTACTTTTAAGGTTTTAAACGTGCTTAATAGTCTTAAAGAACCTCTTTATAGAGGGGGCCTTAAAAGCGAGAATATAAAGCGCGTAGTAAATATAGCTAATAAAGCGGATATTAAAGCCTAGGAATTTTATTACTTAAGTTAAAGTTAAGTCGCGTTTAAACTCTTTGCGGGCTTATAAGTAAAACTTAGCGTAGTTTATAGCTAAGCGGAAACTTTTAATTATTATAATCTCGTTACCGGAGTATAAGCCCGCGAAGCTAAGCTTATTAAGGATTATAATAATTATTATTAATAGCTCTTATAAAATTAAGCGGCGGATTATATCGCGAGGCTAGTTATCGCTATCTCTTCCGGTTAAGAAAAAACAGCGGATAAACTATAGTAAGGCGCTTATATACCTTTATATAGCCGGGCTAAGTATAGTAATAAGTAAAAAAAGCGTTCGCTAAATAAGACTAAATAGGTCTTTAAGGCTTATAGCGGCTATAAGCTAAGAGGGGGATTTTATAGCACGGGCTAAACTATATATAAAGCGAGATAGGGTTTTAGCTATAGTAGCTTAAAACGCCGCTATAAACTTAGCTATAAACTAGTTAAGCAAGGCCTTAAATATATAATAAAGGATAGCGCGGATATCGTTTTAATTGTTTAGCTAAAGCGGGTTTCCGCTAGCTATAGCGGCTATTATAGATCTTAAGACTATAGCGAGTTTAGCTAACTTAAAGGCGTTAGGTATTAGCTAGTTATTCCGCTAATAAAGATTTCTAGCTATAACTTAAAAATATATAAGCGGCGGGGGCTTTTAAATAGTAAGAGCTAAGTAAGAGGTATAGCTAAGTTACTACGAAACCGGCCGTTTAAACTATATTATAATATAAGGCTAAGAAGTAAGTCGTTTAAGTAAAGTGTTTAAAGAGGGTAATATAAGCCGACCTTTATAATACTATAATCTAAGTTAAATTTATTAGCTTAAGCATAGTTATAAAAAGCGGCATAAGTTTATATAAAAGCTTAAACTTAAAGGTTATAACGTTTATTAAGGGACTTAAAGCTATAAAAGATAGCTACCTTTTTTTTATAAAGCTTAAGCGCCCGCTTATATCCTTTATATTAAAAGCGTTAAGGCTTATAAAAAAGCGGGCTAAAAAAGGAGTTACGAAATAGCTAGTCTTAGCTATAAAAGACGTTAAATAATAAAAAGACTTAAAATAAAAGTATAAGGATTATAAGCTTAAGGTAAAAAAGGTTATATATATAGGAGTAAGCGAGGTATAGTAAGCTATAGCTAGCGGTAAAGGGAAATATAGTTATAAAAAGGAGAGAAAAAAAAAGAGGGTAAGCGGCGGAGAGAATTTAAATAAGTATACTATAAG